>JALIZH010015663.1:0-41502 GCA_030522465.1 Rhipicephalus appendiculatus
TAAAAATTTCTCTCAATCGTTCATATTTTTTTCGAAACATTGGTATTCAGGTGAAGGGGTATAATTTAATGTCAAATTTGTATTTTTTTTACTGGGATTATGAGCCCACGTACTGCGTTGATAGAGAATGTCAGCCGGTTTGAACGTCTGTTCACCGTCGTGAGTCATGTTCCGTATAGTGTGAATAGCGAAAATTCTGCAGATAATTATCTATCCAGTTCTAGTGGGTAATGAAAGCGCGACTTCGAAGATATGTGGTGATAATGGGTGTTATGTGTAAAATGCCCCTGTGATGGAAATTAGTACGTTTCGCTGAAGTGATAATATTCGCGTCCGCGGGAACATAGGCCACCATACTGGAGACGCATGTGAGAGACGGCAGGATCGCTGCTCGATAGAGTCGCCTTATGAGTGTACTCTTCAGGGAACGATGCGACTGAATGAATCTACAACGACGATATGTGGACACTTCAGCTTTTTCTTTTATATAACCAACGTGAGGGATGAATATTACGCCTAGAATCTCAATTTGTTCATTATGTTTGACAAAAACACCATCCATCCTGATGGATAGGCGGCTTCTTTCATATGCCAATGTGCCCATTATTGAATAAAAACACGAAAAAAACCCGCCTCTGCGCTTACCATAACTTTATGTTCTCGCGCCCAATTTGGTACTGAAGTCAACACATGCTCAGCCTTTTCTTGTAATTGAAGTCTTGATTTATCTGTGATTAGTATCGACTGCATATGCTTGTATGTGTACGGGTGGCGTGGGAAGATCTATAGTTAACTGTGTATTCCACAAGTGCGGGACCCTGTTCAACCTGACCCTCATTAGACTAGTCGACAACCAGCCTAGCAGAGACGATATCTATATATGGACGTCAGCTGTGACGCGGCTTAAACTTCGCGCTCGACTTCAGAAGGCAGCCACAGTGACATCGCGCTACCTGCGTAATCAAGGACTCGAGATCGCAAGTGAAAAGTCTGCAGTCGTGGCATTCACCAGAAAGCCAATGTCCGCTTATGGCGTATCAGTTAACGGGCAATGTGTGTCGTACAGCAGGAGTCACAGGTTTTTGGGTGTTATAATCGACAGAGACCTGTCTTGGACCCCACACGCCAACTATGTGAGAAAGCGGCTGACTTCTATCTGTCACTTGTTCAGGTTCCTTGCAGGAAAAACTTGGGGAGTGTTCATACACTTTATGTTACAGCTGTACCGGGTATTGTGTATTGGGTTCTTGCGATACAGCCTTCCTGCAATATCCAATACTTGCAAAACGAACCTGCGCACTATCCAAAGCATCCAAGCTCAGGCTCTTAGGATATGCCTTGGTTTACCACGCTGTGCATCATCGCGATTGTTCAAGATTATTCAATCACGACGCACATCACCGTTGAGACCATGCGTACATAGCTCAGGCAATATGCCAGGAACCCTTCCCACCACCTGGCAAACCTCGCTGCTGAAGGTCCCCGTACGCCATTTATTACAACTGTCTATGCCCATCGTGCATCGTTTACAACAGGGTATGCGCCTGCGGAGAAGCCGGACTTTCCTCCGTGGTGCTTGTACCTTCCACAAGTACGTCTCGAAATCCCAGGACTGCAGAAAAAAATCAGCTGTACCTGCCCCAGCACTAAAGCAACTGAGCCTATTTTTCTTGCACGAAACCTACAACAACCACGTGCACATCTACACCGACGGGTCGACCGCCGTGTCCAGTTCTGGTGGTGCAGTGGTGATACCAGAACGAGAAATAACACTAAGGCTCAAAATATCCCACGTAACAACATCTACGGCGGCAGAACTTACGGCTCTGCGTTGTGGCCCTAGAGTACATCGATTCTGAGAGACCGTGCAAATGGGCTGCTTTCTCCGACTCAAAACCGGTGTTACAGTGTGTGCGGTCAGCTCTCCGACGCGGATGCCATGAACAGCTTACATACGAAATTCTCAGGATACATCACCGCGTCAAAGAAAAGGGCCACGAGATTGACTTTCAGTGGCTACCTGGTCCCTGCGGGATCAGTGGCAATGTTTCTGCAGACAACGCGGCCCGTACATCGCATGAACAAGAGACTACCATTCCGATTCCTCTTTCTAGGACAGACGCTCCTAGGCAGCTTCGTCGCCTGGCTCGTAGTCTATGCTTGGAGGAGTGGAACACGCCAAGCATAAGACACACTCGACTACACCAAATCAACCCAACGCTGGAACTCCGACCTCCAGCCGGATTTCGTCGGTGTGAAGCCTCACTTCTTTGTCGCCTTTGGTTGGGGGTGGCCTATACGAAAGCATACACGACATTAATTGGAGTGACCGACAGTTCGGCATGTGAGGTCTGCGGCACCGAGGAAGACATTGATCATCTGTTATGCCGCTGCCCCCGATTTGCCTCTGAAAGACGAACGCTTTCTGATGTGATGCGACGAGTGGACGATCGGCCGCTCTCCGTGAAGATGCTGCTGGAGCACCGTCCCCATCGCTCGTCGGCCAACAAGACAGTGAAAGATCTATTGTGTTTCTTAAGGACCACGGGCCTTTGTGAACATCTGTGACTTTTGCGCAGTTCCAACGGCACATAAGTGTCAGCGTATTTGTTGATCACTTCCTTTTTTTAGATGTGAAGCATCTTATGGCGAAGCTTAATCCGGTGGTGGTGGTGGTGGTGGTGGTGTGCCTCGAGGCCTCACTTACTGCGCAAGCGCAAACCCTTTCAAAAAAAATAAAAATAAAAAAAACCTCCTCTCCCCCCTCTCTCTCCTCTAGGCATCCCTCCACGCGGCAACCACACCCTCACTGCGCATGCGCCTCCCCTCCTCTCCCCCCTCCTACGCTCCCCCCCTCTCTCCTCTAGGCATCCCTCCCCGCGCTCCCACTGCGCATGCGCGTCCCCCCCCCTCTCTCTCCTCTCCTACGCTACCCCCCCTCTCTCGCCTCGCGACGCCTTAGCAGGCAGCGTCTGCTAGCGAGTTTCTTGGTTGAAGAAACCGACTGCTCGCGCTGCACAAACGTTCACTGGCCATCCCGTATATATGGCAATGGATCTTGACCTTCAAGGTGGTGCCGGTGGGAGATTTCTCCGGTGCGTTGCTCAACAATAATAATTCGCAGCGTGTGCGTTAACTAAAAGCGCACTGTGGGTCTCTGTGTCCAGTCGGAGTCTTCTGTCTCTCATTGCCCATTAGCAGCGATTGGCATGTTCCACTAGGAAACACCACTCCATCACTGCGTGCTTTGCGCCTCCCCAGTTTTCTCTCCTACGCAACGCTGCGATAACGCCAGCGTCAACGCCGCCGCCAGTGTAAGCGTTAGCGCCTGCTGCTTCACATCTACACATGGTTCCCTTTAGCGGGAGATGGCGTAATTTTTTTCTTCATCTTCTTCTTGCGCTCCTGTCTCTCTGTCTCTCTCATCTTTCTACTCCCCTTTCCATTTTCCCCCCAGTGTAGGGTAGCCAACTGGACTGCTGTCTGGTTAACCTGCCTGCCTTCTTCCTTTTGTATTCTTCCTTCCACAAGTGCGGACTGATTGGAGACCTTTGCGGGCTGCCAATGGGTGGGTGGGCTGTCTCTTGTGCAACGTTTGTTGAAAAGCTTAGAGTGCGGTAAGCAGTTCAAGTTATGTGGACACGCATGCTTACGCAGAAAGTTTAAAACGGCGGCATGCCAGACACTAGAATACTCCGACAAAATCGAAGGAGACTAGGATGGTAGGGAGCTTGGATGCCTCGTATGAGCCGATTTGTTGGGGAGTGTTTATATGCTAACTTTGCGATGTTTTCATGCGTAAAACAGTGTTTATTAGTGCGGAGGATATTGTTCGTATGCATGGAGTAATATAGGCGTGCGTTTAGGAATCTTTCGAATACTTTAGGAAAGATAGGCGAGTTCTGGCATAATTAAAAATTATACCATCTCCCGCTAAAGGGAACCATGTGTAGATGTGAAGCAGCGGGCGCTAACGCTTACACTGGCGGCGGCGTTGACGCTGGCGCTCATCGCAGCGTTGCGCAGGAGAGAAAACTGGGGAGGCGCAAAGCAGGCAGTGATGGAGCAGTGTTTCCTACTGGAACATGCCAATCGCTGCTAATGGGCAATGAGAGACAGAAGACTCCGACTGGACACAGAGACCCGCAGTCCGCTTTTAGTTAGCGCGCACGCTGCGAATTTTTATTGTTCAACAACGCACAGGAGAAATCTCCCACCGGCACCACCTTGGAGGTCAAGATCCATCGCCATATACACGGGGTGGCCAGTGAACGGTTGTGCAGCGCGAGCAGTGGGTTTTTTCAACTAAGAAACTCGCTAGCAGGCGCTGCCTGCGTCGGCGTCGCGAGGGGAGAGAGGGGGGGAGCGTAGGAGAAGAGAGAGGGGGGTGACACGCATGCGCAGTGGGAGTGTGAACGCCGTGGGCAGGGATGCGTAAAGGAGAGAGGGGGGGGAGCGTAGGAGAGGAGAGAGAGGGGGGGGACGCGCATGCGCAGTGGGAGTGTAGACGCCGCGGGCAGGGATGCGTAGAGGAGAGAGAGGGGAGTGTAAGAGGGGAGAGAGGAGGGGAGGCGCATGCGCAGTGAGGGTGTGGTTGCCGCGGGGAGGGATGCCTAGAGGAGAGAGGGGGTGAGGAGGTTTTTTATTTTTTTAAAGGGTTTGCGCATGCGCAGTAAGGGTGGGCACGCGGCACACCACCACCACCACCACCACCACCGGATTAAGCTTCGCCATAAGATGCTTCACATCTAAAACACTGAACGTCGACCAAAAACGTTTCGCGAAAAATATAATGACGTTACGATTTGTAGTAGGCGTTCAGTGCTTTTATTTCTGCCGTGCCATTACGTACCGACCAGACGAGATTTTAACAAATCTCAATTTCTTAGGCGACGTGTATGCACTTTAGGCGAATTGAGCGGACGACGGGGTTACGGTTTGAATAATAGCTTCCTTTTTATCCATGCTTGTGGAAAATGCGCAATTCCTAAGGTGGTAATGAAAAAAGGTCAATGAAATCGGGATGGTATCCCAATAAATCTTTAATAAGCGGGTTACTATAGCCGTCGGGTGCTGCAGCACAGTGATAATTTTCTTGTCAAAATTGCACATTCTGTCTCAGACAAAGTAAAGGGAGGCCCTTAGGTGTTCCATGGGTAATGACGGGCCCCAATATCACGCATGAGTTCATCGTGCGCGTTGTCTTGGGAATAGTCGACTACTGCTATTTAATGTTTCGAGGAGGAGTCGGGCGGATTCCATAACAGGAGTTCTTCGTGTGTCATCAGGCAAATCTACTTGAGGAAGTAAAGTTACGAGATGATGTTTTATGCGGCAGAGCTGTTAAGAACCTTTTGGAGGGAAACAACGCGAAAGACGAAAGACCAGGCAGAGAAGGACACAAACAACAGCGCTGACATCAGTCAGCACTGTTGTTTGTGTCCTTCTCTGCCTGATCCTTCGTCTTTCGCGCTATTTCCCTACAATATGTCGTACAAACACGCCCAAGCAACCACTTTAGCTTAAGAACCTTGCTAGTTTCGCAATGCCATCGTGCACAGCTTCGCCTATGGGGTATGTGCCACAGCACTTGGGCAAGTCCCGCTACTTATACCTCCGACCTCCTTAAAATGAAAAAGCTGTCGAGTTAATCACAAGCTCCTCGTCCTATGCAATGCACGAAATGCTGGTGTTATGGACACAGTGCTAATTGTTGTCTCGAACCAACATACCAACAAAGGAGGATGAAATTGAAACTGGACCGGATATTGAGAGCCTGAATCACCCGATGCGTCTTGCCAATGCTTTCAACGTCCGGAGGCGATCGATTGTGCCGTCGGAGTGCCGCGCTTGCGCGAATGCCGGACATCGAAGTGCTTTGCGTGACCAATCAAGATGGAAAATTACACTTTCTACCAGGCAAAGGAATAATGTGCAGAAGACGTTGTATGCCAAGTTTGCTGGGCTAAAAGAAAGAACACGCTCTTGACACGATTATCTACGGGTGTCGCGAGGTGTTTGACAATCGTGGCGTTTGGCTTTCTAACTGTGAGATCGCTCGGCAGGCATTATGCAAACTTGTAACACGATGACCTCTTACAAGCGCAGACTTCTTTTGTCAGATCGAGACACGTTGTGGTTTGGTACTACTTTACTGGGCTTCCCCCGGCACCGCTAGTCTTTGCTGTTTGCGTCCACAGGGCCGCGCATAATTTTCTGAAATGCTGTTTTGTATGAGTCTTCATACAGACATTTCTTAGCGAGGAAATCACAAATGTATTTATGGAATGAAGATTTAACTTTTATGATGTTATCCTTACAGGCAAAGAATGCGTCAGCGTCTTATTTACGATATGTGTCTGGTACGGTAGGGTCAGATTTTCGTTGGTAACATCTGTTCTTGACCCTAACACGTTTACGTCCCAGAGTCAATTCTGGCGTCCACTTATTGTCACTAAATTTACTACACGGCCTTAAGCGCCGTCATCCGTTGTAACACGAAGTGACGACATGGGGCGCCTCACGAATAAAATGCTTGAGACCAGTCTCGTCTCTGTAGCCTACGCGAACAGAGCGTTATTAATCGCAACGAGCGAGCAAACAACGCGAGTACGATTTGGCAAAGTCACAAACATTTTATTGCTTGTAAAGCCGCGGGCCGCGTGTTTCAGACCCCTCCTCTATTAAGTCCGCTCTTCCAGCTTTCGCTGTTGCTATGCTGCGTGTTCCGCGCAGGCTTGACGTTTTTGACGTGGACTCACCGATTTGCTTCTGTAGCACGATGATTCGCTGCCAGTGCTTCTGGCGGAGGCCCCGCAGTGGGAAGCGCATCTCAACCTCTCGCGTGCGCTTCCGTCGACGGTGACGGCTGCGCGTACCCATTCGATTGTACTGTCCAAAATGTGGACGGATAATAATATACTATTAGGGATATCAAGCTATTTCAACGAAATAAAATGTGTACAAACGAATCTTAGTTTATTTCACACTTGATTCATCGTCTTCTGAAGCTTCGCGAAACCAAAGGCCAAAACTGACCAGCATTTATGGCCCCGAAACACCTTCACTGCCACCAAAGCCATGATCAAGATCACACAGTGCCTGTCATCGGCTTGGTAGGTGGTTGTGGGAGCAGAGCCACCGGTGGTATGTGTTGCCAGGTTGCCATCTTTCCAATTAGAGTGCTCGCCTCATTCTGCTTGGAGAGAGTAGGTCAGGGCAGAACCAAGCTCGCCGGAGGAGCCGTAGTTGCTCAATTGACAGTGATACCGAACGTCAATCAATGATAGTTGCCGGTGGGAACGGTTCAAAAATGCTGCCGCTTTTTTTTTCTTCGATTTTTGTTCGTATTTTGGTGTTTTACTATAAGGCAGATGACCGAGGATTAAAAGTGAGTATGGGAAGAAACAGCACTGCCTCAAAACTTGACTCACAGCACACTTCGCTGGTGGGTCTAGTGCAGAATGTTGTGTTAATGGCTGCCAGTGTGAACTGCGGCCAGACAGGATCAAAGTGGGTGACATGGCCAGAGTTTGTACAAATTCCGACGCGAACGGTGACTGCACGTCGTTGTTTTCGGTCTGCATTCTTCTCGAAGGTACACTTCCTCCTTGTGGAACGAAGCCATTCTTAATTGACGCTGTCTTCTACAGTAGGCCGCGGAAACCATTATCAAGCAGACAATTTGTTGCTTGATTATGTCTGGACACTCTCGGCGAATTGTTGTTGTCGCCGTCGCCGTCATGTCCCGGATAAGTATATGTATGTATGTACAGATAAAAACCACAAAAATAAATCGGAAGAAAAAAATTCGAAGTGCGCCACCGGGATTCGAAACTGTGACCGCTCGCTACGCAGGCTTCCTCGTTAGGCAGCTATGGCACGTCGCACATTTCTTTGCAATGCTAACGGCGGGCATTTGCGCTGGTGCTACGCAGATCTCGGAGGCGCTTCGGCGTGTTCAGTGCCACCTGCTGGATATTGCGAAGGGGGTGCTTTAAAGCAATGCTCCTAGATTTTGTTTCATCTGCTCTTGAGACGCGCATTGAAAAGTAGCCAATTTCTGCACCCATTCGCGATATGGAAAGCCGGGCAAACAACGCTTTGCACGCCACACACAGCAGGGGGGCGCAGAGGAGCCACTCAACGCACCGCAGTGTTCAACAAGGAGGCGCTCGCATTAGTCGACACTTGCAGAGCGCTGATCAAACACGAAGTAACAACTTTGACAGTTCTAAGTTCGCGTTTCGTCCCGTGTACATTTGTGCGTTCTTTCCAGCGTCCTTCTTTGTGTTTGAGCAGGGTGTTGCGAGTGTCGAGTTGTGACATTTGATAGTTCACGCTCGTCCTAGGTGCGTTGTTTTCGTGCGTCCTTTGCGCTTGAGCGAAGCTCCAACAGTATCGAGTTGTTTCCCGTTCATCGTGTGACATTCTAATTTGTTGCTATCGCATTCATTGCTTCGCCCTTGAAGGCGAAACTGTGACTTTTATTCTTAGGGTTTCACAATCATCGGTCCAGGTACCTGTCGTAAGCAGTAATGTGCAAAGGAAAAAATAAATGGTAAGCCCGGATAAGTGGCAGCTCTGTACCTGTTCGTCAACGAGTCAGCTCGCACAACTTTGCGGGGGTCAGAATATAGTTTCCAAGCGCAATGTCTTCTTGCATGCTTCCTTGAAATCTGATTTTTGTAATATGTAAGGAAAACAATTACTAGTGTATCGATTAATTTTTTTCGACACTCGCGGCTGTCTGGTCTATAGGAGGAAATCATGACCTTCGCGTTCTCTGTCGGAGCCTTCATTCACAGTGACTTGACCTTCCTTACGGCGTTATGTCATCTGGTAACACATATAGCAGTCATCTTGCTTCTCGTATAACACATTCAGTACCAGGTCATACACATTATAAATTTTCCAGTCCCCGCGATGTAGTGCATGTGCTATTTTGCAAGAACATCGCATTCTCACCAATCATAGACCATTTAATTCTAACTTAACGATCCTTTAACGAAATGGAATCATCTTCCACGTAGCACAAAAAAACTTGAGTTGGCGCGTTCCAAAAGATCGAGGGAACCATGTCGACAATGGCGCACAAGAGCTTTCGACGACAAAAAACGAATTAACAAAGGTGATCAGTCCCACCTGATGACTCTAAGTGGGACTGTTTATTTAACTGGTTCTAGATTACTTGTCATTTCCGTGAAAGTGGGGAAATGACAAGTAAATGACAAAGTGGGAAAAACAAGAACCTGCGTCAAAGTCGTAGGTTCTTGTTCGACCAATCGCAAATATGACTTGCGCTCCGCATCAGAGATTCCAACCTCGTGACGTCACACACGTCACTACGGTCCGGAAGGGCCCGGAGAGGAGAAGGGATTGTTTCTTGGAATTAGTGGCTCGTCCGCGGTCCTCTAGGCGCTGCCACGTGCGGCATCGTTGATCGTGACGGACATTCTGCTAAGGATGCGCGTGTCCACTTTAAATGTTTGAAGAAATATCGGAGGTGGTTTAAGGGCCCTTTAAACCATCCACTTGTGGGGCAGTTCACTTGTTTGGCGCCTGGTGCGATTCTACCATTCTTCCACGTAATGTTACATGCGTTAGGGAGACTTAATTCTCGCATTATGTGACATTCGTATACGTTTTTCTTTTTTAGAACAAGTTCCAAGCAATGACGTGGCTCTGTAGTAGAACACCGGCTTGCCATGCACAAGGCCTTGTCTCGATTCCCACTCGAGCCAAATATTTTTTTTATTATTTATTTGAATGTATATTTCGAACTCGCGCTCACGGACAAAGCTGATTTTTCACTCAGAACCAACGACGCCGACACGAGAATTACTGCGAAACGACCTCTTTAACGTCATCGCTTTAAAACATTGTCGATAACAATTGAAGTAAATAATTACTAGTTTTCGTAACCTCTGTTACAAAACACGATAAACATGGCAGAAAGACTTGACGATAGAGAAACGTATTTAAATGACCAGCGAAATGAACTTCTCTAAAGGGCGCTTTTAATACAATCTTGTAATTATTCACTCGTATGTAGACAATTTTTGTCATTTTAGTAGGTAATGTATTGAAAGTGTTGATTGCAAATACCTTATCCATGTATCATGCGCGTAGGTATATGCTTGTCTCAGTGTACGCCCAGTAAAATGCATTGTAAATATTTATCATGCAGCTGTATTTAACCGTTGTGCGTGTTGGTTGGCTAAGTTCTCTCAGTGTATTTTTACAGCTTTTAAATGCGAAGCATCTTATGCTCGGGGCTATCTTATCCCCTAGGCATCTTATCCCCTAGGCATCTTATCCTCTAGGCATCTTATCGCTTAGGCATCTTATCCCTTACGGAGCGGCGCGCACGATAAGTGGTGTGAGAGCTGCATACTCCGCTGGGGGGCTCCACGGTAGTTCCGCGGTATGAAAATGACGCAGCGCGCGCCTCATTCTCTCTCTCTCTCCTGTGCTGCGCCGCGATGAGCGCCCGGACAACTGCCGTGAAATGAGAGAGGCGACGTTCCTCCCGCTCAAGCTAATTATCTTCCCGCTGCTTCGAATCCACACATGGTTCCCTATAGCGGGAGATGGGGAATTTTTTCCTTGGCTGTCCGTGACAAGTTGAAGATAAAATTTCGTCTACGTCATTATATAGTCCCAACGCAGACTGTACACAAAATGACGACAACTATGTTGAGAACAGAAGCTGGGACTTGGGCAGCTTCAGTCGCCTTTCCCCATAAAATATCTGTTGTATATACAGCCTCTTCCTCGCTGCCAAATATATACAATGTGGGTGTGGGCGCGCAAATGTGTTTCGTTTATATAAGCGAAGGTAGTGAGAGGTTTGGCCAAAGTTTGGTCAAAGTTCGCAGTTGCCTTATAGCATGTTTCTCAAACCCACCACAGCTAGTAGGTCGCAGTCACAAAATTTTGGTTGGTTGGTTAGTTCCTCAGTGTTCTGTCGCAACCCACTTCGGGGGATAGGCCATGAATCGGACGGTGTCTTGCTTAAGAAACGGGGGGGGGGGGGGGTAGTTTGTACAAAATGTCAGCTAGCGTTGCCATTTCAAAGTAGACCTCTGCAGGATCGCATATATGGGTCATTTCAAAGGCAATTTGGCGCCACTCTTCAACAACATATCGATACCGATCTCCAAGATGACTAACACGTGGACGCCAATACTGGAATATAGAGTTGTTTTATGGTTATGTACCAAAACCTGATGGTCGCGAGGACTGACTCACGGAAGAAATGTTTTAGTCTACTCGAGCCTGTGTAGCTCCTCACCATACTTATTAGGAAATTAAAAAAAAAAAAACATGGTTGATCCCTCCGTCTTAGGAATCGATATAACACGAAAGTGAAACGTGTCCTTACAGAAGTAGTTGAATGTTTACTGTACATTGATATAAGATAGCTTGCACAACGTCTATTAGTGTTTGACAGTTAGGGCACCGTTTAACGTGGATGCATCCACGTTGACGCTTGGTGGTACATCTGTATCCGGACGACTAATGTCCATGATCAATGACTAAACAGGCCCTTGTGGTCATAGATGCTTGGGGTAGCTGTACGGTTAAAGCAGAATTAGAGAAAGCGGTGTGACAGCCAGAACAGCGCCACTGATTGGACGCCGAACTTGGGCTAAGGTCGCCTTATTGAACAACGCTGCCAGACCAGAGGGAAGCGCAACGCGCGTCGTGTCTTCCCCGTTGGCCGGCTGCAATTTTTCGCGGGGCCAGATAGGAACGCGGAGGTACAGCCACGCCAAGCACTCGCGCGTCGTAGAGCTATTTTTGGTATGGACGGATGCTATGAGCGAGGAAGACGCTAGGGGTAAGGTCGCCACCTGGCAGTGTATTAATGCGTCGACAAAATTGTACTTTTCCTATTCGAAACGCGCCGAATGGGACGAACGCGTAGAAACGACGCTTTGAAAGAATTAATCGTGCATTTCACGGTCATAATGCATTACTTCACTTTACCAAGAGCACTGTGACAAGATAGTGGTAGATATAAAAGGCTGTTTTTTTTAAACCTACAGAGTATGTGACCGTGGCGCAATGGATAGCGTCCCCGGCATCTCTTGTCGCGGACCAAGAGGTCGTAGGTTCGACTCCCGTTGACGGAACTTTTTTTCTTTGTCTTCTGATCATGCGTATTTTTTCGACGTCATTTCCGTGACGGAAATACGTCACTCAAATCTTGGTGGACCCCGGCATAAAACACTTTCGTGTTAAAATGTATTAAAAGTAGACATTCATATGCGGGCCGGGATGATAGCAACAGGTCCGTGGGCCGCGTCTTTCAGGCTCCTGTCTTATAGCGAAACAACAAACAAGCAAAAAATAAAGCGAAGAAAAAAAAAGAGTGGTAGCATTTTTGAACCGCACCCACCGGCATACGTCATTGACTGACGATAGATGTCACCGTCAATCGAGCCATCACAGCTCCGCAGGCGGAGTGTTCTGCACTGACCTACTCTCTCCAAATGGAATGAGGCGAGCACTCTAATTGGAAAGATGGCAACCTGGCAACACATACCACCGGTGGCTCTGCTCCCACAGCCACCTTCCACGCCGATGACAGGCATTTGTTGCTCTTGTTCATGGCTTTGGTGATAGTGATTGTGTTTTAGGGCCCTAAATATCTGTCAGTTTGAAAGTGCGGTGCGAGGAATGACCCTTCTGCTTCTCCTGCCACGCGGTGGCGTCTGACGCAAGATGCACGCTGTCCTTTTTTTTTCGTTCCACATCACGAGCGGGAACAGAAAGGGGCCCCTTTTTCGTGCGCGTTTCCAGGACAGTTTTCAAAGTGAAAGAAAATGTAGGAGCGTTCCGTGTTAGAACACACGCTCGAGGTCCTCCGAGATGTGCATACCACCAGCGGTAAATGGTGTGCGCAAATAGCTTGCCATTATTATGCCGGCGCATGCATGGGGAGTGGCTAAGTGGTCTAACGCACCGCGCTGCAGTGCGAGGGGTCGCTGGTTCGAATCCCCGGTTTTAGAATTTTTCTCCTGATTTATTTTCTTTGTTCCTTTGTGCATATATATATATATATATATATATATATATATATATATATATATATATATACATGTATGTATATATATACTGTAATAGACAAGATAAACG
Organism: Rhipicephalus appendiculatus; assembly: GCA_030522465.1. Classification (NCBI taxonomy): domain Eukaryota; kingdom Metazoa; phylum Arthropoda; class Arachnida; order Ixodida; family Ixodidae; genus Rhipicephalus; species Rhipicephalus appendiculatus. The sequence continues at coordinate 13,147 of JALIZH010015663.1, forward strand.
CCGTTCTGAAAGGCAGAGGGTACCACTCTCAGGCAGAAAGACTGCGACGTTTGGTGTTGGTGCATCGCGACGCTTGCGCCTGCTCAGCTATTTCTCTCTGACCTGCCGTTCCTGTCCATACGGTTTATTAAAGAAGTGCTACGCCGAAATGCATTATTTTAACTGGTGGAGGTGCGGGGTACGGTTACGAAATTCCAGGATGGTAGAGTACATATAGATATCTGGTGCATGACGGCGACGGCGATGTCAAAAATCAGCCGACAGTGTCCATATAAAATGCCATTCCTGCATATTTGTACATTCATTAAAGACTCTCTTATTCATGTTGTAGTGAAGAAGAAGAAACAGATGTACTTGATCGTGTACATATCGAAAACATGTTTGTTTCAAACTTGATTCATTTGGCAATGAGGCGTTACTCATCGTAAGTTGTTTAGAACCAAACTGTATCCGGCAAAATGAAGAAATGAAGCAATAAACAAACGTGCCTTAAGTCACGTGTCACTCTCGCATGAAGGCGCGAGACACACCGAGCGTCGTCTGCTATCGTTTGTGAGACACATCCTGCAAGCGCAAATCCCCGCCCCCCGCGAAAAGCCCGTTCTAAGCGACGGAAACTCTTGGGTGTTATTCAAGTCCTCTCTGGTGTACAGCACTACACCGCGAAGGTCTTCCTCAAAAGCCAGAGACGTAAAAATGGAGTTTTAATGCTCGCTATGCACGCGCCGGCTACGTCTTTCAAGCGCGCCGAGCGGAGAAATTGGCCTAGTGTACCATTGCTGCCCCCTTGCGGAAACGTTGTGGCCACTCGAGCAATTTCGTGACACGCGCAGTGCATTGGCGAAGCGGCGCGTTTGGCCAGCTGTCTGTTCTTTCACCGTGACCCAGACATAGGCGTCTAGATAGATAGATAGATAGATAGATAGATAGATAGATAGATAGATAGATAGATAGATAGATAGATAGATAGATAGATAGATAGATAGATAGATAGATAGATAGATAGATAGATAGATAGATAGATAAATAGATAGATAGATAGATAGGTAGGTAGGTAGGTAGGTAGATAGGTAGGTAGGTAGGTAGGTAGGTAGATAGATAGATAGATAGATAGATAGATAGATAGATAGATAGATAGATAGATAGATAGATAGATAGATAGATAGAAATGCTCAAAGTGTCTGCAGCATGGTGGCATGGCCGTGGTCTGCAGTACGCAAAGAAATGCTTCGCATTTAAGATTACGAGACAATCTGACGAATTAATATGCTCCTATGCATGTGGGCATAATACAAAACCCAAGTTTTGCATTGGTACCGACTTATGCTTGGTACCGGCTTATTGGTGAATAATACACCGCATTAAAAGGCCGGACGGTAAAATGCACTGCACTCTACAGGCCACAGCTCTTCGCCGCTGCCTGAATTTCTCGGCGAATACAACCGTAACATGAGATTGCCAAACCAGAGGAAGAAGTAGTGCTTGAGGAAACTCTATAGCTGTCCTGTCGGCATGTGATCTTTGGCTCCAATGACACGTGCGGCAGCTACCTGGGTTACGCCAAATTGTGGCTCTCTAGCACAACGCTCGAAGCATATTCTCTTTCTAAATATGTGCGCAATTCTATACAAAGAGGAAACTTTCCAACCATCCGTTCCGCTTTAGCGTAAGACGAATCTTTATAAGGTAATATTAAGGCAGCTTGGCCCCAGTGGAGCCAAGCCTGGAGAAATTGAGGAGTTGAGCAGCCTTCTTTGTTTCTTTTCGGTTTTCTCTTTCTTTCATCCCCTCTTTCTTTTAAATGCGAAGCATTTCTTAGCGAATTGCAGCCACTGTGAGCGTTTTGATCTATCTATCTATCTATCTATCTATCTATCTATCTATCTATCTATCTATCTATCTATCTATCTATCTATCTATCTATCTATCTATCTATCTATCTATCTATCTATCTATCTATCTATCTATCTATCTATCTATCTATCTATCTATCTATCTATCTATCTATCTATCTATCTATCTATCTATCTATCTAGTCGCCTTACGTCTGAGGGCTCTCGTGATAGCCTCCTTAACTTTGGGTAGACCAAAATTAGTATGGGAGGGCAAGTCTGTTTGACCAATATGGCTGGCTCGTCATGACAAGAATAACGTGAAGATCCCGTCGCGTACGTCGTCAAACCCTTTCCACCAGAAACGTGCGGCACATACCCGTATACTTCGGGCCGCGGCATGCAGGTATGCGCCACAGGGGATTTACAGCTTATATCTACCCTAGAACGGCAAGAACAGACATTGGAAATTGAAATGCGAGAGCGTCGAGAAAAATTGACATCGGCAGCGTTCTTCCGACGAGGACAAGGAGGAGGATGAGCGGGTGGAGGCGCAATACCACCTATACTCCATCTCAGTAGTACCTTGCAGCACTGTGGAAGCTGCAGGGCTTGTTAGCCAGTAGGAAAGTCGAACGCCGCTCAAGACGTCTTCATCCGCGTCGTGTTATCTGCTTGCCTTCATTTTTGCGTCGGCTCGCCTACCTTGTGGATACTGGCTTCCTGCATTTAATATGTACTCAGCCGGATCCTCTATTCTGTACCCTGCCTTCACACTACGAAGCACCACGACCAACTCGTCGACGCCATCATTAAAAAGGCTACAAAGCGAGCTTCGGACTTCCCGGCAACTACCGCCAATGCCAAGTTTTCGGCACTGGGGGGTTCTCTACTCCAACTAAGAATTGTAGGAGACCCACCTCGTTAACCAATGTACGCGACTTTCGCAGACGGTATCCGGGCGCGGCCTGTTTGATCACCTGCACATAAAACACGACTGCATTACAGAGGAGACATGCAGACTTCCAGAGCTGAGGCGCCACAAGCTCTGGGTTTCTCCATTTCCTCGCAACATTCACTCGCAGACACACGAAGGCAGACGAGGGGCGCGCTCTCTGGCCCTCGAACACCAATACGGATCAAAGCCGCGTGTATACTACGTTGATGTGGCAGGGCCGTCGACCACCGGATTCTACACGGCCGCCACAGTTCACCAGGACCAACGCGTTAACGAGCGCTCCTATCGGGCTTTCAACTCCGCGCGGGATGAGGAGGTAGCAATAGCGCTTGCCGCATCGCACACAAACTCTTGGGCAATCATTACAGGTACGGTCAGAGCCTGTGAAAGACACCTGGCTGGCGAGGCCTACGATATTCTAAAGCGAGCCATGAGGTATTCAGACCCCTCCCGCAAAGGCATCGTTTGGACTCCGAGCCACCAAGGCCTTAGAGGTAACAAGGCCACCATAACGAGGCTGCGGACGCGGCCGCCCGCGCGCTTAGCTACCGGGAACCTCACCCAGGATTTTCCGGCTCAGAGACTGGGCAACCGCTTCTGCGATTCCGACGAATTCTGGCGCACTATTGCGAATGCCATCGGCTATTCCCGCTACCTGCTAAGGGCCTGAGTAAGGCCGAGTTCCTAAGGGTTCCTGAGGCGCCTGCAGACCAACACCTTGTTGTGTCCTGCTATGGTAAAGCATTTCAACCCGAAAGTTCATGCGCGGTGCCCCCCTCACTGTGGAGAAGTCTTCGATATATTTTTCGTGGTGTGGGCATGTGAGATGAATCCTTCCCTTCCTCCTTACCCTTTCCCTACTAGAGAGGCATAGGAGGCAGCCCTACTCAATTGCTGAGAACTCGAGTCTCGGAGGACTCTATACTCCATTCACAAGCAGTTGCCAGCACAGTGGAAAGTACGGGTGCCCTCAGCCAATCATGACAGATGGCACTGCATAATTGTGTTCTTACGCGCCTGTTGCTTCCGTGAAAATGAAAGGTGGCACCACTTGTGCGGACAAAATAAAACCGGCAGATCCCACGCATTGTGGGAATCGATGTAATGCGAAGCAGCTAGCAAGGGGCAAATCATGGTGTACATAACATGCACGTCATCTTAGGACCTGTAATTTATGTTCGTCATACAGTCACGTCGTGCAACACCCATTTTAGTATCCAGTATAAAACAGCGCTAAAAGACGGGACGAAGAAAGGACACAAACCACGGCGCTATATGACAGCGCCGTGGTTTGTGTCCTTTCTTCGTCCCGTCTTTTAGCGCTGTTTTATACTGGAAATCATGAACCAACCAGCCCAAATGCGTACCCTATTGCAACCCATTTTAGTGTACATCAAGCTAGCGAACTGGACGTAAGCGCACCATGAGCGTGGCATGTAAATCGCGTTGTATATGACATGCATTTTGTGATTTTCGTGTTACCCCCCCGCCATTTATGTTCGTCATACAGTCACGTCGCGCAACACCCATTTTGGTGTATTTCAAGCTAGCGAACTGGACGCAAGCGCACCATGAGCGTGGCATGCAAATGGCGTTGTACATGACATACATGTCATGATTTTCATGTTACCACCAGCCACTTATGTTCGGCACACAGCCACGTCACGCAATACCAATTTTGGTGTATATCAAGCAAGCGAAGCGGCCGCGAACGTGCCATGAGCGTGGCATACAAGTCATGTTGCAGAAGTCATGTCATGATTTCCATATTACCACTTGTCATTTATGTTCGTCATACAGTCCCGCGTGTTGTGTTCGTCATACAGTCATGTTCGTCATACAGTCACGCCTTACCTTCGCGTGTGTTGTTTGGTGCTCATCTTTTTTCGAGATGTATGCAAGAAAATCGCAGTATCTACATTTTCTTCGTACGTTTATAGTTTAAGAAAGAAAGAGCTAAGTACCAGTCATCACACCCGAATAATAAGCTGCTTACTTGTGTATCCCGGAATGCGCTTGCAGATTTTCCTGACCACATTGTGCTTTGGCGTACCTTCATGAAACTTTCATCACTTCCTTTTCACGTGTAGTTCCGAACTTACGTAACAGCGAGGCTTCCTGCGCGTCGGGCGCTATCAGTTTCGATTTCGTACTGAAAATTCGATCATGAATATCTCGAATAACGTGCAACTTTCGCGATTTGTAAAAATATATGTATGCCACAAACTGCCACGCACTACAGCTTTCTAACAGACGCAGCTGCCCTCAAGTGAATAAACAAAAAGCTAAGGAGTTTTTGTGAATTTATCTCGTCAATGTCATTTTGGTTGCGGCTAACTGTTCTGCCTTGCCGTGGAGTACGTGCGCAAAAACGGCTTGAGGGTGACTTTTATAGAATTTTGATAAAGAATGTGTATTGTCTAAAAAAAAGAAAACCCTGATGATTGAACAGAGGTCATGCAGTGGAAACAGTTGCAGCTGGCTAAGGGTAGCAACGGGCCCTCAAAGTACAGCAAAGGTAATGAGTATCCCCGCTTTTGTTAATTGCCCAGACAATTCATGGAATTTTGTGTGGGAAAGCTGCCCTCATCAGATTTGGAGCTGATGGATCTGTCTTTAATACTGTTTTTGTATTTGTGCTCATGAATATTTCAGGTCGCTAGAAGACGACGCATCGAAGCTCTGCAGCTCCACTTCGCCAGGCAGCCTCCTCGGAAACTCTCTATCTCTTTCAACCCCCCTATTCCCCAACCCCAGTGCAGGGTATGATACCAGATCCTAGCATCTGGTTAATCTCCCTGCCTTCCTCTTTTAAAGACGATAGTCTTTCTTGGGATACTTCAACGCACAAATTTCGGTCTGTATGTCCGTCTGTCTGTCTGTCGGTAACCCGATTCAGCTACTCGGCCAAAGTTTAACTTCTTTCTGAACGCCCAGCCCTCTTGAACTGGTGTTCGCGTTCATATTTGTGAACATATTCGATCAAAAAGCAAATGCTAAGCATTCCTGAGGCGCAACATTAATATGTAAGTGTCAGGTCATGTGTTCTTTATTAGAAAATACACAGGTACGCAATTCTAAAGACCCTAGTGTTTTTTAGGCTGTCTCAGGCAAGGCAAAACATAGGAGTACGGCCGGCACAAGACTATCGTCTTTCGACGACATTTGCAGCGAAGCACGCAGATACGCGGCCAATTTTTCTCTCTCTCTGTCTCTTGAGTCTCGAGGAGTGAAGACGTGTCCGAAAATGTGAAATAGCCACGCTTAAGGTCTGGTCGTGAGGAGTTGCCTCGAATCAGTGTAACCTGCTCTCCTTTTCACCATATGGTACCTGCCATGGTCTGGGAAGACGACCCTCCCAAGCTCATGCACGCAAGCTGTGTCACCTATTGGGGTCTTGTATGTCAGATAATTACATGAGAATGCTGTACTACATGAGAACTACACGTGTTGCATGTTTTGCGTAGTATGCCACAAAATTTGTAATGCATGTCGTAAAGAAGTGTATTTGATGGTTGGCAATTGATTCTAATTCATGAAAATAGATTGGTGGCTACGCTGTGTTTATGCCAGGTCTATTACATTGACGCATTTGACGGTAATGAACGATGTCAGCGAAACTTGCTTTTCATATCTCACTCATTCCTGCGGTAATGTGTCTCGCTGGATTTCCTCAGGTGTTTCTTTTTTTTTTTTCTTTCACTTCTTTACCGCACTGAGGGACAAGGACGAAAATCGACGCGAACACAAGCGCTGACTTCCAACAAATGCTTTATTTTTCACAGGGGTACATATATACATATACAACAAAACGCAACGCACGCAGGCGCAGTGTACAGGAAGATTAGGAAAACCAATGATGAAATGCATAAAAGTCAAGATATGCACACAACAAAATGATGCTGGAATTTTTCTTTCTGCATTTTCTTTTTTTGTTTGTACAGAACTGTCTACCCCCGCTAAACAATATACTGGTGCCCAGCTATCCTTAGCCAGAGTTTAAAGATATGTCAACGCACTCACTGACGATGCATTTGCTGATTATTGCCTGGAGTAAGTCATACTATTATTTGTGTTCTGATTATTTGCTTAATTAGGCCACTTTAATTAACTAAGTTTTGAAGCAACGAAGCTGGGAAGAAATTCCATTGAAAAAAATCACAGCATATCCACGGGGTGAATGATGATGAGTGGGCGAAGTTCCGGAGGGAATGATCGGTAAACCGTGAATCTTCCGTGTAATTCGCCCAGTCGATCATCATGTAAAGAAGTCACGCAGCTTCACGACGAGCTTCGGCCTTGCGTTCTCGTACCGCAGGATCTTGGCGGCGGCGTCGCGCAGCTTCACGACGAGCTTCGGCCTCTCGTTCTCGTACCGCAGGATCTTGGCGGCGGCGTCGCGCAGCTTCACGACGAGCTTCGGCCTCTCGTTCTCGTACCGCAGGATCTTGGCGGCGGCGTCGCGCAGCTTCACGACGAGCTTCGGCCTCTCGTTCTCGTACCGCAGGATCTTGGCGGCGGCGTCGCGCAGCTTCACGACGAGCTTCGGCCTCTCGTTCTCGTACCGCGGGATCTTGGCGGCGGCGTCGCGCAGCTTCACGACGAGCTTCGGCCTCTCGTTCTCGTACCGCAGGATCTTGGCGGCGGCGTCTTGCAGACAGTCGAAGCGCTTCGGCCTCGCGGGCTCGCACCTCGGGATTCTGTCTGCGAGCGCGCGCTGCCGCCGCTTTGTGCGTTCGTCGCCCCGCAGGATCTATCCGGCGACTCCGAGTGAAAGTGAAAGCGCGCCGAGACCGAGCGCTAAATTGAACGATCGCCTTCCTCCAATGAGAAGCTCCACACGTGTAGTGGGTACATTCCACTATACTGCGCCATCGTCATCTTTATCACGTGGAGTGGGTACATTCCACCACACGTGGCTACCTACCTACCTACTACGACAACTACAGAGGAGGGACAGACCCACACCCTTAGGAGCTTCGCCCTTAAAGTTGTAGAACGGCTTGTAAAAGCTCTGGTTAGAGAGTGTCGAACTTTATATCTCTTAGTTATTAGTGTTTTATGCCTACTAGAAACGCTGACCCTGACCACTTGACATACCTGCTCGCGCGCTAGTGCGCGTGATGATTCCAGTGCTCCTCAACGATCCGCTTGCAAATGACCATATCCTTTGTCCGGTTGTGCTGTCTGGACAGGGCCGCGACAATGGTGGGGGCTCTGAGATGAACACATTTTGCTAGCGGCAACAAAAGCGATAAGCGCTGCATCTGCTTATCGCTGTCTTTCATTGACACGCGGGAAGCACATCGTTCGTACTCGGAGCGTTAGGGAACACTGCAGTCACGGCGTGCGAAGGCGCACAAATGGGCATCTGGGTATTTAAGACGGTTCACCTTTTTTTTTTTTTCTGACCATATTCTGCTGTGACGCGCCATTGAAAAACGAATTGTCACGTGAGCTTCCGGGTTTTTCTCAACAGGGAATGACGGATTTCCTGCGCTAACAATGCGCTTACGACAGATAGATGTGTTTTTTTTTCAGGTACAAGCCAAGAAAACACGTGCATCCGCTTATCCGACCTTGAAGCTAATCCAAGTTCGACGCGGCAGATGTAGCCTCAGGGAAACGCTAGTGTTCACACAAACGAACTGCGGCTTCAGGTCAATCTTTTGGGCCGCTATCGCCAAGGGGCGGTGACTGCATCCCAATACAATTCACTTCCCGTTTGCGAAGAGAGCGCCAACAGCGACTGCATGTTGTCTTCAGGTTCAACACGCTCACTCCATTTTCGCGGCCTGTGATCGAAGCTTGTAGGCACCTCGTCCTCCTTTCCTAAATCCAAGACGTGCCACCAATTTAAAAAAAATGCCCCCACCTCCCCGAAGGGAATCGTGAGGAAATGCGAATGCATTTCGCGCGCGCTTCACTCCATTTATATATGGTGGTTGTGGTTCGAAGAAGGAAAAGGCGCCTAATTTCTGCAGCCCGGTCGGGAGCACGGCGCAGCGCCTGTTTTTTTTTGCTTTTGTTCTGTTTTTCTTTTTTTATTTATTTTTTTTATTCTTTTTGTTCTTTTTTCCTTTTTTTCTTTTTTTTAATTTTTTTTAATTTTTTTTCATATATAGCTCCGCCGAGCTCCCGCGATGCGAGCGCCCTCACACACTTGAAATGCATTCGCATTTAAAACTGGAGATGCGTAAAGCACGCAGCGATGGAGCGGCGTTTCCTACTGGAACATGCCAATCGCTGCTAATGGGCAATGAGAGACAGAAGACTCCGACTGGACACAGAGACCCGCAGTCGGCTTTTAGTTAACGCGCACGCTTCGAATTTTTATTGTTCAACAACGCACAGGAGAAATCTCCCACCGGCACCACTTTGGAGGTCAAGATCCATTGCCATATATACGGGATGGACAGTGAACGGTTGTGCAGCGCGAGCAGTCGGTTTTTTCAACCAAGAAACTCGCTAGCAGACGCTGCCTGCGTCGGCGTCGCGAGGCGAGAGAGGGGGGTAGCGTAGGAGAGGAGAGAGAGGGGGGGGGACGCGCATGCGCAGTGGGGGGTGTGGACGCTGTGGGCAGGGATGCCTAGAGGAGGGAGGGGGGAGCGTATTAGAGGAGAGAGAGGGGGGGGACGCGCATGCGCAGTGGGGGGTGTGGACGCTGTGGGCAGGGATGCCTAGAGGAGGGAGGGCGGAGCGTATTAGAGGAGAGAGAGGGGGGACGCGCATGCGCAGTGGGAGCGCGGGGGAGGGATGCCTAGAGGAGAGAGAGGGGGGAGCGTAGGAGGGGGAGAGAGAGGGGGGACGCGCATGCGCAGTGGGAGCGCGGGGAGGGATGCCTAGAGGAGAGAGAGGGGGGAGCGTAGGAGGGGAGAGAGGGAGGGGGAGGCGCATGCGCAGTGAGGGTGTGGTTGCCGCGGGGAGGGATGCCTAGAGGAGAGAGAGGGAGAGAGGAGGTTTTTTATTTATATTTTTTTAAAGGGCTTGCGCATGCGCAGTATGGGTGGTCACGCCGCCCACCACCACCACCGGATTAAGCTTCGCCATAAGATGCTTCACATCTAACACCTGCCGGCGCTTACCTCCTCAACCTATCCTCCTCCTCCTCCTCCGCGGACAACGCTGGACAACGCCGGACAACGCCGGATGCCTGACATAGCCCGACTATGAAATGCATTCGCATTTAAAACTGTGCCACGCAATCAAGGACCGTATTGCGTTGCTGCCCGCCGGCTGAGTGATGCCGGGGTGTTCAGGAAGAGGTGTGGCGACACAAGCTGCTTAGATGAACCTGCCAATTGATAAATCATTCTGATAATGATCCCGTCAACCAATCAACTATTCAATCATTTCACCCATGTCTGAATTGATGCGGACGTTTAAACGAAATCACGAGACAATCTGATGAATTAATCTGCTCTTGCGCATGTGCACATAATATACAATCCCAGATTTGCATACCTTAGTACCCACTTATTAGTGAAAAATACATCGCAATAAAAGGCGGGACGGTAGAGTGCAGTGCACTCTCTTCGCCATAATACTTTGCCGCTGGTTGAATTTCTCGACGAATACAACGGTAACATGACGGTGCAAAACCAGAGGAACAAACAGTGCTCGTGGACACACTATAGCGGTTCTGTCGGCACTTACGAATTGGCTCCACACACAGTACGCATGTGTGGATACTGACCCTTTCGCTGTTTAGAAGCACAGCTGCTGGATGTCTTCCAGTTTCGTGCGCCTTGTAGTTTCGTTGCATTGGCGGGGAACGAAAGCCTTAGCGAGTAGGCGACACATGTTCGCCACTTTTAGATGTGAAGCATCTTATGGCGAAGCTTAATCCGGTGGTGGTGGTGGTGGTGTGCTTCGAGGCCTCACTTACTGCGCATGCGGAAACCCTTAAAAAAAATAAAAATAAAAATCCTCCTCTCCCCCTCTCTCTCCTCTAGGCATCCCTCCACGCGGCACCACACCCTCACTGCGCATGCGCCTCCCCTCCTACGCTCCCCCCCCTCTCTCCTCTAGGCATCCCTCTCCGCGCTCCCACTGCGCATGCGCGTCCCCCCCTCTAATACGCTCCCCCCCCTCTCTCCTCTAGGCATCCCTGCCCACAGCGTCCACACCTCCACTGCGCATGCGCGTCCCCCCCCCCCTCTCTCTCCTCTCCTACGCCAGCCCCTCTCTCGCCTCGCGACGCCGACACAGGCAGCGTCTGCTAGCGAGTTTCTTGGTTGAAAAAACCGACTGCTCGCGCTGCACAACCGTTCACTGTCCATCCCGTATGTATGGCAATGGATCTTGACCTCCAAGGTGGTGCCGGTGGGATATTTCTCCGGTGCGTTGTTGAACAATAAAAATTCGCAGCGTGCGCGTTAACTAAAAGCCGACTGCGGGTCTCTGTGTCCAGTCGGAGTCTTCTGTCTCTCATTGCCCATTAGCAGCGATTGGCATGTTCCAGTAGGAAACACCGCTCCATCACTGCGTGCTTTGCGCCTCCTCATTTTTCTCGCCTGCGCAACGCTGCGATAGCGCCAGCGTCAACGCCACCGCCAGTGTAAGCGTTAGCGCTCGCTGCTTCACATCTACACATGGTTCCCTTTAGCGGGAGATGGTGTAATTTTTTTCTTCCTGAGTCTGGCCATATACTTGAAATATATATTCTTCTAAGCTAAACACAGCATTATAAGAGCTAGTCCTTAACTTTAAGCGCCTTTCTTTCACCTGAAAGCGGAAAAAGTCTTTGATTACTCTGGCACAACTTAAGAAACACGCTTTGTGCTTTGGTGTTAGAGAGCAATCATTACAGTGACCGGAAGTTTCTTAATTGCACGGACGTTGCGCCAAAATATGACTCTCTTTCGAGCACAACACTTGTATCATATCCGCCTTCAAAATGTACGCGCACCACCGGCGCCGGTGGTGCTTGAAGAGTGAACCACATATGCGAAACGAGGCAGCTAGCGAACGTCTCCATATAGTTTTGTAGTTTTATTGATCTCTCTTGTTTCGACGGCGTCTATATTAACGCTCTTACATTTTTTTCCCATCAATTTGTTCGAACAACGGGCGCCTGTAGCGTCCCCGGCGCGTTTCCTTTAGCGCATGGCGTTCGGCGCATTCGTTGCCTGACGCTGCAGTCACGGTGGTAGCATAACAAGTGGCCAAACGAGCGCCGCGAGCGCGTCGCCTAAATCATGGCCTCCGAGATTGCGCGCCGGCGGGTTTCTCTCCAGCCGTCTCAATCGCCGTGCTCCCCAGAAAAAAAAGAAAAAAAAGAAAGAAAAAAGTAATACGCCGCGCGCCCGGCTACCGCGAGAGGGCGCGCTAACTGAGCATTCTGGCGGCTGCGGAGACCGAAGGAGACCGCGGTAGAAAGCAGAGGGCGCGAGCGCACGGCATACCAGCTTGCACATTGGTCAGTTCAATGTTCGTTTTTTCGATGTTCGTTCGTTCGATGTTCGTTTTGAAAACGCCCGACGTATCTACGAAACACCGTAGTACTCGTAATGAAAATGGTCTACCATAAATGAATAAAATGGGCCTGTAACCTGTCCGTAGCCGTCGCAGCACCGGTGACGTTCAGTCTACAAGTATGGCGACCGCTTCCACCCTCCTTCCTGTCTCTCGCTTGTGCGGTGCGACAGGAGGTAGTTGAAAAGGGAAATTGGGGAAGCGTCGCAGGCGAGTGCGAAGCATTGAGCGCTGTGCGAGCGCAGCTTTCGCGCCAGACCCGGTGGCGTCGGCGATATCACGAGGAGAGAGCATGCCGAGTGCTGATGCCTAGTGCCGAGTTTGGTCGCCTCAGTTAGCGTTCCTATCCAGCGTGCGCTCGGCGTTATTTCTTTCTAACGCGCTCGTGCTGCTGCGTTGGCACGGTTACCTTGCGTGGATGAGTCGCAGGCGTTCTGCGAAAAGGAGAGCAAATTTCGGCGTCGCCGCTGTGCACACACCATGCTACATGCAAATCTGTTTCTGTGCTGTTTGTATCACAATTATTGCTGGTGTTGCATCTGTAAATACACCGCGGAGCTTCAAAAAGTCCAGTTTCTATATCGCTCGTCTTCCCGAACGTTAATGTGACCGGGACAGCCAGAAGTTCTTTTGAAGTTTAGTGAAGTTAGGCATAATTTAGTTGATGCTCCTTTTCATACTGTATGACATCGATCGATTAATGTACTTTATTGGACAGTATATTCCAGGACTGGGCAGAGATACTGGGGAAAGCATTCCGGAATACCGACATCGAAAGACATGCGCTGGAAGCCTGAAATACAGACACTGAGAAACATTTGTCTTTCACGTAACGGGATATTTCCGAAATACTTTTGCGCAAAGAAGAAAAAAAGTATTCCGGGATGCAGGTACAGAATACAGATACAGGAACACAGATACTAGAATACTTGTTTAATTTCACGAATGCTGATGCTCCGCTGAGACATTCATTAGGTGCAGGATAATTTTGTGATTAATGTTTCACAGCATGGAAACTTACCAGCCAAGCATATCGCTTGAATCACCAACGAGCACCGGTGAATCGAGAAAAAGTATGCATACATTCTAAACAGAAGACTTGTATTGGTGAGGTAGTTGTCCCACTTAAGCAACAGCAGCTTCTAAAATAGGCTGTCATTTAGGCAACGTTGGTTCGTCCTCAACACAATACTGGCGAATGGCTTGCCGCCCGAAAAAGTTTGGGGTGCGACACCTGCCTTGAAAGACTGAGATATTCATCCGCAGTGCATGACAATACCACCTGCGCGATCCTGTCATCAAAGCCTTGGGCACTTCACCACGTGGCCCATTCTATGTGTGTGGCAAACCCTTCGCCACCTTCCACTGTCTCGGCGACCAGTGGCGGGATTTTGCTTGGCGTAGCACAAAAGTCTTCCTTTCCCCACTAGAAGCGAAAGTTGTGCTAGTTGGTGGTTCGTGCTTGGGATGTAAAAACAGCGCAAAATATAGACAAGGACTGAAGAAGAGACGACAAGGCGCTGAACTCGCAACTAAACTTTATTGGAAGACACGCACATATATCAAGCAGCCGACCTAGTCACGTGGCACACCAAAGGTGTCTGCGCAGCAGAGCAAACATGGTACGAAAAAGGCCTAATCATTGTGAAAAGCCACACGTATGTAACAACCGAGAAGAAAAAAGAAAAAAAAAGAACAAGCATTCATACTGGCCAAAAACATGCGTAACAGTCCATAAAAAACTAATAATCGCTTTAACCTGGCAGCGCTGAACCCAGGTATCGAACCTCCTTTTCACCAAGGGCCACAGACGGCTTACTTACGCACCTTTCCCCCTCCCTTTCAATGTAAAAAAATTGAAGGACACTTTATACATTCCAAAGTGTGTTCGGCGAAAGCGTGTGGCCATTCCACTGACGGAAAGACGGACGGACAGACGGACATCCTGACGGACGGACGGACGGACATCCGAACGGACGGACAGACGGACGGACGGACACCGGATGGACGGACAGACGGACATCCGGATGGACGGACGGACGGACAGACATACAGACAGACAGACGGACGGACGGACGGGCAGACGGACATCCGGACGGACGGACAGACGGACATCCGGAAGGACAGACAGACGGACGGACATCCGGACGGACGGACGGACAGACGGACATCTGGACGGACGGACGGAAGGACATCCGTACGGACGGACGGACATCCGGACGGACGGACATCCGGATGGAGGGACGGACGGACAGACGGACATCCGGACGGACGGACAGACAGACGGACATCCGGACGGACGGACGGACAGACGGTTATCCGGACGGACGGACGGATGGACATCCGGACGGACGGTCGGACGGACAGACAGACAGACGGACGGACGGACGGACGGACGGACGGACACTGGACGGACGGACGCCGGACGGACACCGGACGCCGGACGGACACCGGACGGACGTGAGCATGAGACATTAAAGGCTTTCGCCTTAAAAGCCTCCATCACTTCCCTAGTGCATTTGTCCCGATGGCCAAACAAACAAGTGGCTTCATCTGCCATAGGTTGGCAGCCACACTCCCTACAATGAGCTGGCAAGTGCAAACCGCCAGAAGCCGTTATTGAGGTTAAGTGTTCCCTTATATAGTCTCACATTGATGCACCACCCGGTTTGTCCTATATAACCCCCCCCCCCTCCCCCCCCCCCCCCCGCATGATAATGGCACCTTATATACAACACATGATTTACACTGAACATATCTATTCTTTCTCTTCTCGGGACAGAACGAGCCGGTCTTGCGTGAACCCGAACTTCTTCTATGCAAGCGGGAAAGAAAGAGTTGTGAATGTAAACAAGCTGACCCAACTAATAAGCCTTCCATGCATATATTCCTGTTGTTAGCCTCTTCCACAATAAGTTCTGTATTCTGGACCCGCATGTCTGCAAGCACTGGCAAAAATGTACTTACATACAGACGGGTCGGACCCCCCTTCTCTCCCCCCCCCCCCCCTCCCCGTCCCTGCATAAAGTCTGGCCACGCCCCTGCTGTGCTAACAGCCTGTTTTTAAATAACAATCCACCATTCAGCAATCGTTGATGAGATCTTGGAGAATAAGCTCTTTTTACCGACGCAGTAGCAATGAATCTTGCTTTTATTTCATGTGGTGAATTTCGTGCAAGCATACAAATGTGCTATCACCGTGTGGATTGTAAGGCAATGGTAAGGGCTGTCAATAACATTTAGCAGAGCGATGAATTGGACTATACTCCATCTTACAATTACCTTGCAGCACTGCCGAAGCTACGAGGAGTAAACAGGCAGTGTCCTTGCGCAGCACATAGTATAGTCCCGGGCTTAATCTCGTTATCAACGAGGTGCAAGCTTTGAGCTGTGCTTCTCGCATGACGCGTTACGGCGCTACGTGGCACGTTAGGCTCTTCACACATGCACTTCGAAATTTCTGAAATAATGAAGAGATTACCGGCTGGTAGCCGCCGTAATAACCACCCTAACCTCGGTGACGTACAGCAACATGGCAGCCCCCCATACACCCCAGACCACCCGCTTCCATCCGAGTTCGTGCTTTTTACTGGCTCTCTGCCCGGACAGCAAGAAATAAGTGGCATAATCTGTCATCGCTTAGTCTAATCTAACGCTGAGGGCAAATAATCAGGTATCTTCTTTCGCTATTATTTATATCGCTGTTTGTTTTCATGCTGCTAGGACTACCGAGGCGATCCCAAGCCGTAAAAGTGGTGGGATGTTAACTGAGCAGATGTCGCCACAACATTAGCGTCGGTGATGCGTTGACGATGCGAAACACCCTGAATGTCTATATTGTTTTCTGTGCCAATCATTTGCTGTTCCACTCAAGAATGGTACGCGATAGCTCCTGAAAGGGGGTCAACCACGCTGACAAAAAAGAACTCGGTGAAAACGCCAGTATGAACGCTGTTATGAAAAGAACCGCGTTCCTCACAAATGCCAGCGAACACGCCCTGCACAAGTGGGTTTCTGAACATAAAGAAACAACGAGGTGGCGTTCCCGCAGAGGTTTTTGCGTTTTGTACTAATTGGAGGGAGTAAGTATCGACAAGGTAGGCGAGCCGACACCAAAGAGACGACGAGCAGACGACGCGACGCGGATGAACACGTCTCGAGGGGGCTTTCGCCTTTCCTATTGGCAACAAGCCCTGCAGCTTCCAGCAGTACTGCAAGGTACTTCTGAGATGGAGTATAGTTGGTGGTGGTTCATGGTTTCTTGTTGCGCTGCGAATGAGTTGTGAGTTTGTACCACCTGTCCTGTAGTCCCTGTATCGTCCTCGTCGCGTCATTCGCAGCGCAACAAGAAATCATGAACCTGTCAATCACAATGCCACAAGTCAACTGCGCTTTCTCCTTCTTGTGGCACGGGTACATTGTACTAGTGACGTCTGTGATCGTTCACGCGTACAATGTACGACCCACGAGGGTTCCTCGACAAAAAAGAAAAGAAAAAATAAAGCGCCCGCGGAGTGATGCGTCCCATTGGAGAAGTTCACTTGTGGTGCTTAGCGGGTGTGCGCCTAAACTGTGCTGCAGCGTGCCATGCGTTTACAGCAGCTGCAGCAGAGTGAGCTGCAGACAGTTCAATATAAACGTGCCTGGTTTCATGGTAATACGTACGCTGCATACTGTCACTTTGAGCTGATCCGTGATCATAAGTTTGAATATAACTCACTGATAAAATCAGCGACTTGTGAATTGATGTGAAATACTTCAATGTACAGGAATATGTGCACCACACTGTAAATAAAACAGGTGTTCTAAAAGAAAAGCTCATTGTGATTTCAAATTAGAAAACGCGCATAATGACCTGTCGAAAACAGTGTGTAATCGTTTCATGATGTTTAAGCGCAACACCATCTCTTTTACCGTTCTTTCAGTGAGAATGATGAATGGTTACGAGGGGCTGCAAAATACCTTTTTTAGTATGAATCACAAAAAGTCAACCCATGAAGCCGTTGAACGTGTGAGGAATCTTGTGAATAACGCAAACAAGAGAGTGGTACATTAAATGTGGTATATAGCGCGGTATATGTCGGCGAATAAAAAGTGAAATGAAAACAAAAGCCGAAACATCGATCTTTTCACCGAAAAATTGTTATGCGGTTTGATTGCATCCGTTGGCATGTGATACGTATTGATGCTTCTACAAAAAAACAATAGGTGTAACATTCAAAGAAACACCCTTGGGTGAAATTTGTGAACATACACCCTAGGGTGTAATTTCTGATCATACACCTTTAGTACACCCAAAAAATGAAAAAAAGGGTGTACAAAGGGTGGTTTACGTGAAATTCCACCCTTTTGGATAATCTTGGCAAAAAAAAGGGGTGTCTGATGGGTGTTTTATAGAAAATTCACCCTTAAGGGTGTGAAACGGTTTACAGTGTACGGAAAAAACTATATGTGGAAAACACTAGATGTGAAAATGAGTGACTGCGCGGACATATCACGTTCGCCAGAAAAACAGTGGAGTCACCCACTGCAGCACGTCGACATTCCTGATTTCAAGCCTCTTTTGGACCAGTCCCGGATGGTGGGGCGAAGCCACTGCCAGCTAATACGGAAGATAATTGAATAATGGAATAAGAATAATGGAAGCCAACGAGATTGACAGATTGGATTCGCATTGTGTAACTGCAGAATCTGTTGCTTTTACTAAAAACAAACTCGCGTTCTTGTCTCGCCCATGACCGTCACATATGATGTAGGCAATTTTTGCTTTGTCTTTATTCTTAATAGACGTGATGGCGGCCGACGTGGCTTTCCATGTTATTGGCAAGGCGATTGCCGAAGCGAAACAGTGACGGCGGCGTCGTCATTCCAGCCTGTATCGTCAGCGCGTTCTTCTGGCTCGCGCCTCGAGCTTGCCTCGAGCTCTCGGCACGCGATAGGCGCGGCGAGGTGGTGGAAGAAATGATGATCATAATGAAGGTGAATGAGAATGACCACACAACAGATTGTCCCCCCCAGCCCCGCAGAAATGAACCAGAACTGAAAGCAATGGGGGAGAGAGAGAGAGAGATGAAAACGTTTATTGAGAAAAAAAAACAGAGAGTTTGGGGGCCAAAGCATGACCCCGCTACATGGTCGGCGTCCCTAGTCCCGGGACACCACATGACGAGGCCCCGACTCGCGCCCGTCTCACCAGAGTCCGTTGGGACTCCAGCGAGGAGCAGTTGAGAAGGGCAGTCTCCCCCATGCCTCTCGGGAAGGCGTAGAAGGGGGGCAGGTGGGGATTTTTCGTACATGCCCACACCATGTGGAAGATGTCACAAGTCTCCCCACAGTGTGGGCACCGCCCATCCGTGTTCGGGTCGAAGTGTTTTATTATTGCAGGACAGAGTAGAGTTCCTGTCTGCAGGCGCCTTAATGTTCGCTCATCCGCCTTACTCAGCCCCTTTGCAGGAGCCGGGAAAAGGCGGTGAGTGTCGCGATAATACGAAATAATTTCTTTGAACCGCAGTAGCGGTGTATTGGCCTCCGAGTCATAAGAGCTGGGGTGAGGAGCCCGGTGGGTAAGCGCTCGGGCAGCCGCGTCAGCGGCCTTACCTCGTAAACCCTGATGGCCAGGAGCCCAAATTATGCGTTTCGGAGTTGGATCAGTGGCAGCCCGTCTTAGAATATGGCTGGCTAAGGGGGATATCTGCCCTGCTAAGTAATTTGCACACGCTCTTTCGGAATCCGTTAGTATAGCTTTCGAATTGGGATCCGCGGCAGCAAGTGCTATCGCTACTTCCTCAGCCCGCCCTGAATTTTGTGCTCCAAAGGAGAGCCCGTTGACGTGTTTGCCCTGGTGAATTACAGCGGCCGTGTAAAATCCCTTGGGCGTCGGCCCTGCTACGTCTACGTAATAAACACCAGGTCGGGAGCCGTGTTGTCTTTCAAGCGCCCTAGCCCGCGCTTGTCGCCTGCTTTCATGCGTGTGCGTGTCCATGTAACTGGGGAGCGGAGAGACCCAGAGCATATGGTGCCACAGTTCTGGAATGCAAGTGTGTTGGAGTGCAAGTGTGTTGGATGTGTAAGCGGTTGAGCAGGCGGCGCCCGGGGACCGTTTGCATGAGCCGCGTATAATGATTTATGAGGTGGGCCTCCCGCAACTCCTGGTAGGAGTTGAGCACACCCAACGCTCTGAGTTTGGTGTTGGAGGTAGTCACTGGGAGATCCAGATCTCGTTTTGTAGCCTTGCGGATAATGGCGTCGATTCTTTCAGCTTCTTGCTTGTTAGTGCGCAGGTATGGAACGGCGTAGAGGATCCGGCTAGTCACGAAGGCATGGGCGAGCCGAAGCGCGTCCCTGCCGCGTAGACCGCCCCGCTTGTTGGAAACACGGTGGATCATGCGCCCTACCTGTTCGCCTATTCTCTTGAGTTTTGCAATAGTAGAGTCTGGTCTGAGTCTGTGGTGAGTGAACAGGCCCAGGATCCGGATTTCCTCCACCTCTCTGATGGAAACCCCAGACAGAGAGATGTGTATAGCTGAGTTATCTTTTGGATTCGCTTTGACATGCAGAAGCTCTGATTTGGTTGGAGCACACTGGAGTCAACAATCGTTGGCATACGCCTCGACTATGGATGCGGCCCGCTGAAGGCGTTCCTGCATTTCCCCAAGGCTCCCCTCCGTGGTCCAAATTGTAATATCATCGGCATATACTGCGTGCTGAGTGCCCTCCACCCGGGCCAGTTGGCTTGGGAGGCACATCATAGCTATGTTGAACAGAAGCGGTGATAACACCGCTCCCTGAGGGGTACCTCGTGTTCCCACGCTCCCTGAGGGGTACCTCGTGTTCCCAGGGGAGAAGAGTGCTGGTAACGTAAGATAAAAGGTCCGCTAGCAGTACAGTCGTAAGCATGGAAAGGTACAGTACAGTCGTAAGAACCGAAGATGCCGGCCTGCATTGCTGCCACAGACAGGTGCTGGCATGCCATGTCGGAAAAAGCGCAAAACGATTCTTGGGGTTGGTTCGGCCGACGATTTTAGTGGCACGTCGGAAGACGTAGTACAGTCGTCGTTGTCGGCGCAACGTCGATAACTGCGTCATGTAATGGGTAGTTGGTGGATGGCAGTGTGTCATAAAGCTGCGTTGGCGGCCTGTGGACGAGACAAGTGACAGTTAGAACTTTAAGGGCTCCAAAATGGCACCTGCACGAAATGTATTTTGCAGGCGCAAACCTTTAGTTATCTCTCGTCACGCTCATGACTAAAGCGTCCATGGTACAAATGAGCCGCGCTGTCAATTATCAGTGACATCGATCATCGCGCATACCCGTAATACAGGATGCATGGTTCACTATGGTCAGACTGACCACGTTAAACCCAACGTGGCATTTCTTTCAGGTGCCGCATATGAAAAACTATAGTCCGTTACCATTAAAGAAGTACGGAGATGTCTCGCACAGACAACCAAAGTGCGTCAGCCGATCGCTTTGCGGCTAAGGAAATAGTTGCGCTTATGCACTCGGCAATGTTCTAAAAGGCGAGGCCTCCGGCCGTCTGGCTTATGAGGTCAGCCTGAAGTGCACGCCTATTGGTGAAAGCTTTTGTGCATCCGCCTTTGAGGGGAAAAGGACGCAAACTTCTAAAGTTGTCCCCGACTGTAACAATAGTCGTTTCTGAGGTTTCATGTAACAAAAACAACGTATGATTGTGAAGCAAGCTTCAGTGGCGTGCTCCGGATTACCTTTGATCACATGTGGCTCTCTTACTCGTGCTTAAATTGAAGCTCATGGCTGTTCTTGCATTTCGACTACATCGAAATGTGGCCGCCATTGCTGCGTTTACGAGCTGAGAAGCGCGACAGCTTAGCGGTTAAGCTGTCGCGGCGGGCTGCCATTACACAATTACATTGCGTATGCATGTAATGCGTCATATTTCTTTTTGTGGGCACGTAGTTTCTTGAACGGTGACGCCAAGCTTTTTAACAGCGAAGCTTTTCTTGGTCGAGGCTTTCATGTCCGTGGACCGTGGTAGATCGTAGATCATAGTGGGATTTACCCGCAGAAAGTGGGTTAATCCCACTACGGGTATGTGCCACTCCTTACAACACTCCCACAGCTCCCCACTATGCCCACTACTGCCCTCGCCACTCCTTCTACTTCATTGTCCCACTTCATTCCACTTAATTCCCATTTCATTCAATTCGCTCCATTCCACTTCATTCAACCCCACTGCACGGCACCAGCTTTGCTGTTCAACCGGTGTCCGCCAAGCAGAGTTCGCTGAATTTTTTTCTAGACATTTTTTTCTAGGACGATGGCACCCGACTAAGTGCAACGCGCCAGTCCCCTGTCGCGTCACAGCCGCATGGGCCGCATACGCTAGACAATGCCCAAATTTTATCTCGCACAGTGACAGCAAACAATGGCGTCCATGTGGACGAGTGCCTAATCTATTGCCGTGTAGTTTTGTGAGGCGTGCCCATGAGAATATGTACAAAATCGTGGCTAGTATAATCGTCGAGCAATCTGGCTGGCCAGTAAACATTTCATGCTTTCCATCGACTCTCATTACGGGAGAGCCATCCATTTTTGTATATTTTTAGATGTGAAGCATCTTATGGCGAAGCTTAATCCGGTGGTGGTGGTGGTGGTGGTGGTGGTGGTGTGCCGCGTGACCACCCTTACTGCGCATGCGCAAACCCTTTAAAAAAAAATAAAAATAAAAAGCCTCCTCTCTCCCTCTCTCTCCTCTAGGCAACCCTCTCCCCGCGGCAACCACACCCTCGCTGCGCATGCGCCTACCCTCCTCTCTCCCCACCCCCCTCTCTCCTCAGGCATCCCTGCCCGCGGCGTCCCCACTCCCACTGCGCATGCACGTCCCCCCCCCTCTCTCTCCTCTCCTACGCTTCCCTCTCTCGCCTCGCGACGCCGATGCAGGCAGCGTCTGCTAGCGAGTTTCTTGGTTGAAAAAACCGACTGCTCGCGCTGCACAACCGTTCACTGGCCACCCCGTATATATTGCAGTGGATCTTGACCTGCAAGGTGGTGCCGGTGGGAGATTTCTCCTGTGCGTTGTTGAACAACAAAAATTCGCAGCGTGAGCGTTAACTAAAAGCGGACTGCGGGTCTCTGTGTCCAGTCGGAGTCCTCTGTCTCTCATTGTCCATTAGCAGCGATTGACATGTTCCAGTAGGAAACACCGCTCCATCACTGCGTGCTTTGCGCCTCCCCAGTTCTGCGCAACGCTGCGATGAGCGCCAGCGTCAACGCCGCCGCCAGTGTAAGCGTTAGCGCCCGCTGCTTCACATCTACACCTGGTTTCCTTTAGCGGGAGATGGTGTAATTTTTTGATAATGTTTATTGGAATAAACTTGGACTCCTCAAGATCAAAAGAACATGCGATAACCTATAAGAATATTGTGATTGTACAGCTAACGCCTTTTTTCTGTTGAATAGTGCAAGGTATTTTTCTTTTGTCCATGTGTAGATTACTTATGTCGTGATGTGTGGTTTGCGCTTCATAGCCGAATAAAACACATTTTAAAAAGCGCAGACGCTCATGCATTTGTTGTTGTTTTTATGAGAAGTTCATGGTGGTCATTTACTAGGAAATTACGTGTTGGCCTACATAATCCCACATTGAAAGCGCACGGTCACAAGATATGTGTTTTACGCAAAATGACCTGAGCAACTCTTGAGAAAAACAAAAAAACAAAAACAAGAACAAAACAACAACAGAACAGCAATAGCAACACATGAAACGCGAGGACCACAGTCAAGAAGCATAAGTAACTCAAGACGTTTATTGAAAAGTGGAAGCGTGGAAAATAATTAACATTAAAAATACTGCAACTATGAAGAGCATGCAAACACCATCCACTTCTTAATTAACTGTATTGGTTTAGTTTCATATTTAGCGCGTCTCATTCTTCGACATTTGCATTCGATCTCCACAAACCATAATTAGGTTCATCTGTGGCGAAACTGACACGAACATCGACGATGAAATACATGCATTGAGCAATGCGTAGTATTGCTCATCACAATATTCTTATAGGTTATGGTCTCAATATAATGCCTTTTAATATGGTAAGGTAATACAAAAGCGCAACATTAGTGCACAAAATAATGAAAAAAATCGTACCCTTTCACTCATCAATTTTATTAAAACCCAGAGGTCACACTCGACAGGCAGAACAACAAAACCTTAATCTGCCGATAGTGCACAATGTTTACGGCCTTCACACAATACCCTTTGTTGGTGCTGAAATTTGGAACAGTATTCCTACCCTAATCAAATGTCTACCAAACATAACGCAATCACTCAGGAAACTTTTTCTATCGGGGAGTTACCAGTCGCCATATTAATGTCGCAGAACTGTGTGTACATGTCATATTAATTCTGTTTTCTTTTTTTTTTTCTTACATAAGCATATTTTAATATGTGATTTGTGATGAAATTATTTGCATAAAGATTGTACTCGCTAATTAAACCAGAACATGCATTGTCTGTAACGGATCCTTAACTAGCCATATTGGCTACGGATCCGGATGTTTTGGCAAAAATTTTTTTCTAAGCCATTTCATTGAAAATAAAGCATTCTTCTTCTTCTTCTTCTTCTTCTTCTTCTTCTTCTTGCGTGTTCTTAGTATGTATACTCTTAGTACGTATTCATGGCTGGTAACAGTGGAACTGACCTGCGAATCAAAAAATATTCTTCGAACGTGCAGAAATATATTGAAGTAAATAATATCTATTTACCAATTTTACGCCCGAAGTCGCAAATGCATCACTTCGAGAGCACTTTCAACTTCACTATGCCTACTATATTGCATCGTAAGGATCGACCACGTTCCCGCTTCCCCGCAATCCTAGCGAAAGTGTTTGCTTGGGCACAGAGGGCCATGTCTTCGGCTGCAGTTCAGTGATCTAAGAGCGAATATTCGTTAGCATTTTTCAGCTATATGCTCCGATATTTATGGTGCGGAAAAGGAACTATATGCTTGGAATTCGCTCCGACATGCTTCTGCTGCGACTGGTTCAGCCTCAGCAGATATTGCTTGGACGTTTTGGCGCGATCAGCAGGTAAGGACGCTACACTGAAAAAGCTTTGTTGTGACATTTGGCTCACTCCGTTTCTTGAAAGCATTATCCACATCTTTGGAGAATCTGGCCAATCCGTGTTTGAAAATTTAAAAACATGAAAAAAAAAAAGGAAAGGTCCGCTCCAACAAAAGTCATTGGTACGATCCAACGCAGAGGTAAGTGGCCTGATAAGAAGGATATCGGTCTCACAAAGACTTACGCCGACAATCATGACGTCATGAAGGTTACCCTGATGACTGTGTAGTGGTGGCCGATGCATACAGTGAAACCCTGGAACGAAAAGGAAAGAAAACCAAATTTATTTCAGGGCCACCTATTATTAAAACAAAATTAATATGCGTTGCAAATTACAGGATGAAATCATTGCCAATTTGTACATTTATTCTTACTGTAAAGAGCTCAGTGTTGTCTTCGTCGGATCACAAGAAGGCTCATGCCAAGGATGGAGACGTGGGACACGGAAGGAGGAAATAAAATCAGGAAAACCCAAGAAAAAGAGCAATAAAAGCCCAATTAATAGATGAGACATGAAATTGGTTGCGGTGATTCTATCACTGCATTATTTCTTATACATTTAGGATAATTTATTCGCTGTGTCGATTACACACTTAAAGGAAGTTTAACGTGGGCTATGAATTATGTGGCCAAGTTAAATAAACACGGCAGCAGGAATGTTAAGGGAAATACCCTGTTTGCTAGCCGCTTCATCATATAGGCTGTGTTATTTATCTCCCATTCTTCTGAGAGGACAATGAAATCTTTGCCTTCGCAATACCTACTGAGCTACTGACCGAGTTCCAGGTCGACAGCAGGATAACATGATATGTTGGCGTCCTGTACTTCTTTTCCGGCCACATGTGCTTGATCAGATTACCGGAAGTTTCAGGGGCATGTACACTGAAATGGCAAGACTCATATTTATGGCAGCTGAGAGCTCTCTTGTGGCGATTGCCGTGCTTTGGGAGATGCTTGGGACAAATATGTGGCTCCCGGAGCTGCCAGAAGCAGCCGATGAAACAAGAAATCGCTCAGTCTGTCACGTGAGGTGAATCTTTATTTTCCTGCTTGAATAAAAACAAAAGGAGAAAATAACAAGCTTTATCCCAAAATCGTCTCTCTTCAACGAAGTCAAACAAGTTTGTCCAGCGATAGCTCGGTTCTACTTGCTTTGGTGAAAGAGCGTAACCGTTTGTTCGTCGAGATTTAACTTTATATTCATCGTGAGTCTCATGGTTCGACGTGCCCGCTCCTCCTAATTGTTCTTGTATACCTGCTTCAAGCCAAGCGGCTGCTACACAGCCGCTTTTGTAGCAGCAGCTACCACATCTACAAATAGCCACAAGCATAGGCGTCCGATGGGTGCCCCACCAGGGGGAGGCGGGGCGTGAAGGCTCATCGCAGCCCCCCCCCCGGCCTACTAAGTCACAGTATAAGAAAGATTTCGCCCCCCCCCCCCCCGCTCCGTGCGCACGCCTATGGTCACAAGACAACTCACACACGCTCCATGGATGGCAACGTCAACCCAGTGAATATGGATGCAGCTATAGCACCCTTGGCGGTGGAGGCCCGACAGACTCTTTTAAACGCTGTTCGTTCTCGCAACGAAGCAGGTGATAAGCGCGCTCATATCCTGGAGAAACGTCGGCGGGAAGTCATCAGCGAGAACACCGCGTCATTTCGCGAGCAATGTGTAGACCATTTTCTTCGGCGCTGACCCAGCACAGAGATGCTGGTATGACCTTGACTGAGCTTGAAGGTCAGACGCTCGGAACGAGCCGTTTTGTGGGTTTGAAGCTGGGATGTAGAGCTACCGCTCGTTCGGCACGGGTGCTAAGGAAATTGAAGTCAAGGAAGTTCCATAGGGAAGTTCCAAGTCGGTGGCGATAACACCCGCCGTGTCAGAAAATGATGGCATGATACCCCCAATCAGGGCCGTAACTAAGGGGGGGGGATGAGGGGCTTCTGACACCCCCCCCGAAATTTTTTCATGCTTTAACTTTTCGGGTGATACTAAAGTATTTAGTACACGCCTTCACATCGACCACCAGTTGCCGAAGTTAATCGTTCTACACATAAACACCCCCCGAAATAAATTTCTGGGTACGGCCCTGCCCCCCAATCCTATAGAGATCGTCTCTTTGTTTCGATAACCTTTACTTTATCTAACACATCAGTATACTGCAATGGCTGTTTATTAATTTAGCGTCTGGTGTTAATTGTAAGCATTGCGAAATCACGCCTGATGGGGGGCAAACGTGGCACAAGCTGGCGTACAGAGTTTCCAGGTGTTGCAGTAACTCAAGCCGAATATATAGGATTGTGTTGCAGAGGAGTTGTTGCGTCATAAGGCTCTCTAACTTTTTTTTGATTGAGCAAAAGAAACCATGAACGAATTCAGGTTCTCACGCAGCCATTAATTTTCGCGCAACGATGTCACTTACTATGACCATCTGTTGCCTTGTTTCGGATCTGCGGTCCAAAATATACTTTCTTTTTTCGCTCTTCTCCGACCCATTTCCTTCCTTCGAAGCTGAGTAGCTGGTTAGGATATTTATTCAAGCCGACCTCTCAGTTTTTCTGCCGCAATAAATATCTCTTTTTCGGTGGCGTTTAGGGCAGAGCTTCCGCCTAACAACGCTTATCTTCAAGCACTTCATAGCGCGTGAGTAATATCTGTGAAGTGCTCGCCAACGGTGCTCTCTAACCTTGCTATTGCAGTGGCTTCTCATTCGGGAGAACAAAAAACAGCGATTAATGGCATGGTTCGTTTGCAGCACTATTGTTTACAAGCAATTTGCCGCTGTGGTTTCCCTTTTCCTGCGGGACTCAACAATACATCCAGGCCTCTTGTTCACCTGCGTGTCTAGCTGTCCCGCCTTTCGATCCGTTATGCCTGATCTCCCCCTGAGCGGTAATCAGTGATCTCCCTCTGCATAGCTTCGGGTGTTCGTGACTTTTATGTACAAAAAAGCCCTCTTCCTGGACCTCTTTTGCTTGTCAATAGCGGCTGATAAGAGTGTAGATGCAAAAGTGTTCGCGCTTGTGGTATTGACAATAACGTCCCTGGACTTTCGCCGGGCCGTTGTATCGCTTGCCCTCTCGGTGAGTGGGTAGCAAGCGAAATGTAGCAAGCTCCCTTACAGTGGTGCAGTGCTACAGCTGAGGTATCTCATTGACGCCGGTCAAATAGAGTCGTACGCCTGTTGTTACAAGAGCTGCCATAGAGATCTTGGTTATGCATTGTCTCGGACTATTACGCGTGCAGATGCTGCTGGAGCACCGTCCTCGCCTTTCATCGGCTCACAAGGCAGTCAAAGCGCTTTTGTGTTTTTTGAGGACTACGGGCCTATGTGAACGCCTTGACTTTTGTACAGTGCTACCGCTACGTACGCGTCAGCACAGTCACTGACCATTTTCTTCTCTCCTTGCCTTCCCTTTTCTCTCTCTCATCTTTGTGCTCCCCTTTCCCATTCCCCCCACGTAGGGTAGCCAACCGGGCGTGTGCCTGGTTAACCTCCCTGCCTTCTCTCTTGTTGTTCTCCCTTCCTTCCTTCCTTCCTTCCTACGCTGTACAGAGATCGCGTGTTCACGTGAATACGTCCCCGCATATTAGTGCGCGATTATCCAAGACCCTAGCCGCCACTGTATTACACGGGTTACGGTGCTCGGCTGTTGACCCAAAGGTCGCCGGTTCGAACCCGGCCGCGTCGGTCGCATTTCGATGGAGGCGAAATGTTATAAAGGCACGTTTACTTACATTTAGGTGTGCGTTAACGAACCCCGGGTGGGCGAAATTTCCGGAGCCCTACACTACGGCGTGCCTCATAATCATATTGTGGTGTTAACACGTAAAACCCCAGGTATTATGACTATTTCTTTTCAAGACTGGTGGTTATTTCATGATTTGCCGCACCATCTTGTGCAGTTGGCTGATATTACTTTTCTTAGCGTAATATAGCGTCCGAAGCTCGGTATTTCGCACTTAATATTTCAAAACGCG
>JALIZH010015664.1:0-12500 GCA_030522465.1 Rhipicephalus appendiculatus
ATTCAATAATGTATGCGCATGTAAACACACACACACACACACATACACACACACACGCACACGCGCGCGCACGCACGCACGCACACACACACACACACACACACACACACACACACACACACACACACACACACACACACACACACGCACGCACACGCACACACACACACACACACACATTTCTAGCCGGCAATTTCGATAGACCAGACGGAGCTACCTTTGCGCGCCATATGACTAATTGTTTCATCGAGCTCTTACAAAGCCTCGCCGCTCTCCGAAAGCCAAGATCCTCTAGACGAGTATTCCAATGTTTTTAACATTGACCAGGCGCATGAGCTTTCAAGAGCTCAGCAATTCTAAAAGCGAGTGAACGGAACTATTGCAGAAAAATTTCGTAATTCAGTCAGAATGATTGTGTCAAATTATGGTCCAGAAGGATTTAAATTGGTGAATGCACAAATCTTAAAGGGCCTCTGCAACACTTTTCCAAGCAGCCATGGAGTCGATTCACTAAAGGAGCTTATTGCCTCACGAATTCACCGCCGCAAAACTTTTAGAATCCGTCTAGTACGAGCGGAGTTAGAAAGATTTGTCGCACTGTGCTATTGCATTCTCGCTCCTCTCGTCCCGACGAAAGCGCTGGAAGCAAGCAGGAAGGGGATGACACGGGGGAAGAAGTACGTCACGCCTGCCTCGTGTCCTTGAGCACTTTTTCTCTTCTTTTTTTTTTTCTTCGAATGCGCGGCTTTTCAGTGCGATCGCATGCGAACGCGTGGACAAGTCGCGGCCTCCCGCGGCGGCCCCAGTGACAACCGAGCGCGCCATGCTCAAATCGGCCTATTGCTGGTACTTGGCCTGGGACATAATGATTTTTGAGCCTGTAACGTCATTTGTAGAAAGAAGAGAAAGCAATTTTTAGCTGACTTTGAGAATTTCTACTTAGGACAGGTAGTAACCGCGGAGCCGAACCATGAGAGCGAAATAACTAGAAGAATAAGGATGGGATGGGGCTCATTCGGCAAGCATTATCAAATCATGAATGGTAGTCTACCACTATCCCGCAAGAGGAAGGTATATAACAGCTGCATCTTACCGGTACTTACCTACGGAGCAGAAACCTGGAGACTTACAAAGAGGGTTCAACTTAAACTGAGGACGACGCAGCGAGCGATGGAAAGGGAAATGTTAGGTGTAACCTTAAGAGACAGGAAGAGAGCAGAATGGGTCAAGGAACAAACGGGGGTTAAGGATATCATAGTTGAAATCAAGAAGAAATGGATATGGGCCGGGCACGTAGCACGTCAGGCAGGATAACCGCTCGTCATTAAGGGTAACTGACTGGATTCCAAGAGATGGCAAACGCGTGAGGGGGAGACAGAAAATTAGGTGGGTAGATGAGATTAAGAAGTTTGCAGGTATAACGTGGCAGCAGAAAGCACAGGACCGGGTTGATTGGCGAAACATGGCAGAGGCCTTTGCCCTGCAGTGGGCGTAGACAGGCTGATGATGATGATGATGATGATGATGATGATGATGATGATGAGAATTTATTGTAAACTCCAGGCGGCGTGCTGCGCTATAATATTTGGCTCGCGTGTTCTCGGAAGCCTCGACTACCGATCGGCAGCGTTTTCTGACCATGCTCAAAAAGTGTTGCAGGGCCCCTTTAAACATAAAGAAGAGTCACGTTGAGTTACGCGAAGGTTCCGGGTCGAGTTATTCAAGTGACCCGCACAATTTTCAAGATAACAGCATCGCTGCCTAATATCGTCACTTCATGCACGCTGGGCGAATAAAAAGCAGAGGAAAGGCACTTCCCTATTGTCCCAAGCATCGTAGGGGATTGAGCAAGGTAGCCGAGGGCAGGGGCGTAGCCAGAAATTTTTTTTCGGGGGGGGGGGGGGCACATCCATGATTTCAGGGGGGGGCATCTCCTTGAAATGGCCATTTTTCGCTATGTATTCCATGGCGAAAAAAAATTTGGGGGGGGGGGGGGCACGTGCCCGGTGTGCCACCCCCTGGCTACGCCACTGGCCGAGGGTGGCCAGTGTTTTTTTTTTATATGGGGCTACCTTGCGCCAGCGGAGGATTCGGATTCAAGGGTAGCCCTTAACCCGTAGGTCGTGTATTGCTGCGTAGGGATTTTTAGGTGAGCTTTGGAAAAGCGTGTGTCTATATTAAGCTTGTGTGTAACAGTGCAACAAAAACAACAACAGCCACAACAAAAACAGGAACAAAAACAAGAACAAAAACAACAAGAACAAAAAAAGGGGGCAGCTACGCACTGGTGGTGCAAAGACTGAGGAAACAGTGGAGCCGGTGGGCTTGCACTCATTTGCCGCCCCCTCAGCCTCACATCACTCCTCCTCCACCTCACTTCCCTCCGCCTCCCAATTTGTAATCTCTACTGTACGTGGATATGCAATGCTTTTCCCTATCCTTTCCTATTTTCTGTACTATACCCCTGCATGACAATGCTATGAAATGCACTGTTTAGCACCTACCCGATTTCTGTAGCGAATACTACCCCCCTCCAGTATGGTGCCTGTCTCCTCCCGGAGTTTTGTAAAGCTTAAACAGCGTCGCTGTTAAAACAACAAGATCAACGACAACTTAAATAAGAATAGCATGAACAACAACACAGCAAGAAAGCCAATCATGAAGATGGCTCAGTACTAAACTGGCAAGGAGATGCCGGCAGAGGCAACAGCGGTCCCGCGAAAGTTTCGTTTTCCGGACAGCACAGTTGCTGCCGGAAGTAACTACATCATAGTTGTGGCAGAAAAATAGTAGGCCACTGCGCTTTTACCTCAGCAAAAAAAGAAAAAAGAAAGGTTACTCAAACTCAGGAATACCAAAGCAAGAAATAACAAACAGCAAAAGTCTACATCATACGCTTGGTTGCCAGGCTAAGGGAGCTAAGTGTTGGCCGCATAAATATTGCTGCATAATACTAACATAATGTCTGACAATTTGCCGTTGGACAATTTATACCTCGATTTCTTTAACATAGAAACTGTTTAGCAAATCGTCCCTTGTTAGTCAATCCAGAAAATTGTCATAATGATAAATGCGTATTTGCCACGGAAACTGGGTAAATCCGACTACCCACCACTTGTCCGCTAAAAATGAAGAGGACAGCAGTTAGCCCAACAAATGGAGCTGAAGACCTCTAGTCTAGGAAACGGGGAAGGCAACGGCGGCTGCGAGGAGACCCCGAAACGATGGGCGGCCTATGCCAACGACGACGTGCCCGTAGATTCATGAAAAGTGCAAACGCTTGGTTTCAACGCGACTTTCTGTCTCTGGAGTTTGGAGAACCGAGTCGATCCTGTGGCTGTCTGTGGTTTAACTCGAACCTCTCTGCGCTGAGAATCAACGTAGAAACAACCTAGCATCAACTAGCAACATCCTAGAAGCAACCTAGGACCTGTATCACTTTGCTAAGGCATTGAAACAACCTGGAAGCAACCAGATTAGTCTTCAGAATCGCCCAGTTTTGCTGTTTCAAGCCTTGCGTGGCTTAGTGCAAGCTTCCCCATTTGTTAACAGCGAATACAGACAGAAAAAACAAACAAAAAACGTCCCGACAATGGTATTCTGTGAACGTGAGTGACCAGCAGAGTGGACCTGCTCCCTCCCATGTCTGGTCTTGTCATCGTTCCCCATTAATACTCGGGATACAGCATTGTCG
Source organism: Rhipicephalus appendiculatus (assembly GCA_030522465.1). NCBI lineage: Eukaryota > Metazoa > Arthropoda > Arachnida > Ixodida > Ixodidae > Rhipicephalus > Rhipicephalus appendiculatus. Next base: position 3,695 of record JALIZH010015664.1, read on the forward strand.
GGACACAGCAGTGTAAATCTGTGTCGTTTGTGTCGTCTTTGTCCTCGTTTCTTAGCGCTAGAAATACTCAGTATATGTCAAACCCCGTTAATGCGCTGCTCTACAGGCGTTGTCGCAATGCGCGGCCGCCCCATACTAGCCATGGATGTCCTTGCCGACGAAACACCTCGATTGAAGCAACGAAACACGTATACTAAACTGTTTTTATCACTTTACTACATTAGTTCTAAATTCCGGTGCACGTTAAAGAACATTGGGTGGTCGAAATTTCCGGAGCCCTCCCCTACGGCGTCCTTCATAATCCTATCGTGGTTTTGACACGTTAAACCCCAACATTTATTAGTATTATTACATCAGTTGTTCCGCCGCTACCCAGAGGGCACGAGGGATTACATCAGTTTAATGCTTCAAGTACACATTTCTTACACATGCTTCAAATACACATGGGATTGAAAAGGAAAGGAAGTAACAAATCGCGATACATACTTACCCTTGTGATAGTCCCCATATAGAGGCAGGCACAGCTGCAGGCAGTCATAGCCACGCCAAGCAAGAATGCTGAATGTAAAAGGAGGCGAAAAGTATTTTTTTTCAACTCTTGAATTAGCTTTGAACTTCTACATAAGCGTAAGAACAGTGCTCTACAGATCAGGTATAGGAACATTTGCAAATTCAGGAATCTCTTTTCTCATATCAGCGACAACGCTGGAGCTATCAGTACTTCTTGCAGAAGCTGTACGAAAGGTTAGCGCAAACTTAAAGCTTTCAGGAAAACTATCTGTTACGGCTGGGGCTCAAAATAAATTGTACGTGACTTCTATAAAATAAAACTCGGCGCCAATAAAAGTAATCAATCAATCAATCAATAGAAAGCAAGGCTTACCAGTGCCTCGTGCAACCCACTTGAAATGAAGTTTCACTTTATGAAAGCGCGGCGAGAGTACATCTACGTAAAGTACGGCAGCCTGGGAGTTGATTATCGAAGATATTGTGCTGAAAATAGAGGCAGGGAAGTTTAGAGTTGCTCTAGCGAGATATGTGTGGAGGCGCGACACGAAATGGCAGCATTGAAAAAGAGGCGCTTTGTGTGGATAATTACTTTTATTTCAACAATTTCTTTGAATATAGACGTGCTATAGATATATAGCGTAGGATGTGAGGTTCCTCTTTTCTCTTGCATGGGTCAAGAGAGTCTCTCGTTTAAAAGTACAGTGAATTGGGCTAGTTGTTACTGGTTCATTATGTTATAGCGCGACAGCAACGAGGAAAAAAGATAAGGCACACACACGACGAGAGTGTTTGTCGGGGCTCTATGTTATGACGTACCAACTCGGCTGTTTGTCGAGTTCGTACATCATAGCACTAGAGATGCAATAAAATAGTGTTCACCGGCCGATACAGGGGTCATGATTGATTTAAATGAAATATAATATGTTCTTTGTTCTGGACTAAATACTTCTCTATCCGCCAATAGTCTGGTACGAATTAAGAAGTCCGTAGAGGCCCCGCCCAGATGATCGAAGCGCGGCAACCAATCGCCTGCGCGTTCTGAATAGCCCCGCTCATGCATTCGGTAACGTTCTCCGAAGGCGGGGCCACCGGCCGTCCGGCCCATGACGTCATTCTGGTGTGCGCGCCCATTGGGTCACTCTTGTGCGCATCCGCCTTGAGGAAGAACTTCTTCGGACTCTTAAAGTTGTATCCGACTATAATTGTAATTTCCTAAGTGTTGCTTCTGCTTCTCTTTAGCGTGTATGGGGGGGGTTATGCTGAAATGCAGGTATCGTTTCATGACATAGCATCAACTCAGCAAACGCTAATAATGTACGTTCTAAAGCTTATTGATCATTTATAGGAATTCCAAGAGAAGAGACGAAAGCAGTGAGACGAAAAACTGAACTTGTACTTGTTTGATTTGCTATTTCTCTGCTTACCTGAAATGATTGAAGTACTCAGTAATATGTGCCTCCAAAACAGACCAAAATTTCAGGATGCAAGCTCATTAGAATCGCGTTTTTTACTGAAAAAACGAAGAATAAACTACGTAGCTTTTTATGCAGTATTTTTAGTGAAAGTCGGAAAGAAAGTGACTGTGTCGTCAATATATATAGCTCACAAGCTTGGTGTTGGACTTGACATGTCCGCGGAAGGAGAGGATAGGTTGTGTAGGGAAAAGGGAAGAACAGGGAGTTCATTATGCTCGTTTTTTTCTTTTTTAAGTATCATTTCCGACCCTTAGACCAAGAAAAAAACACTATTAACGCTAATTCAGACCAACCTCTTCGCTTTTTTACCCTAATAAATTCACCCCTCTCTCTTTCGATCTTTGCGCAACTTTTTACCGAATTTTTCTGCACTCCTTCGCGTAAGCGAAATATAGCAAGAGGATATTTTTACCTTGTCGCGGCGCTTACGACGGCAGCGACGAAAATTCCCGTGAATCCAGAAAGCTTTGTCAGGTAGGTTTTGACGTAATACGGAAGCACCTGCGGGGAAAGAATTGAACACTACACCTGCCAAAGCTGGCTTAAATGCTTCCCCAGAGGCAGTTTGCTTGAAAAGTTTCAACGCAAATAACGAGAGTTTCACAGACGTAACGTCGATTGTTCCGAAATAACTTCTGTAGAGATAAGAACACAATATCTGAGCTAACATAGCGGTTATAGAGATCTCTAGCACATCATGCTTGCGGTGAATCAATTTTCAATTCAGTTTCGACGAAGTTAACATGCCAAAGAACATTGTGCGGCACGTAGTACCTAAATGGTAATGTCAGTGGAGCTGTCACGAGCAGTCGAAGTCAGCATAGCTGTTTGTGTGTTTGATTAGGTTAATTTTGACATCTATGGCAAAAATTTGATATGTTGTATTGTGTCAAGTCAGTGCCGAGAATCACAGCTGTGATATGCTCGTAGAGTAGTCGTAGAAAGGCTAAGCATTTAATCCCTCAATCCCTGATAAGATGCGCCCAATAGTGGTGCAGTGTGTCATTGGAGTATACTGGGTCTATCCGCAAAGTAATGAGACTGGGTCTGGTGCAGTGTTGTACACGTTCCTCTAAAACAGGAACGAAAGCTCGTTCCTCGTTCCTTTCCAATTTCGGAACGCGTTCCCGTTACAAGTTCCTCCAATGCAAAAGGAACTCGTTACAGTTACATTTCCGAAATTGGAACGTGTCGTTACATTAATGTTACATTTGAGTTTTTAATAGATATATAGTGTCGGATAATCCGGAGGCGAAATAAAGGAAGCAATTTAAAGCTCCCATTGCGCTACATATATCAAATGAAATTAAAATTGCCGACACAGGTTATACATAGGTAAAGAAATCTAAATAAACGCTTTTAGACAAATTTTTTCGAGACCACGTACCGACCAAACTAAATACATGTAACTGCAACTTTCGTGCTCGTCTATTTCAAGTCCAACACATGTGGCACTTCTCGACGTCGGTCTTCAAAGGCGCAGTCAGGATACTGCACTTCACATATTCAAATAGAAATCTCCGCCAATGCGCCATAGATAATTGCATTCCTTGCACAGGGAATCGCATCGAAAGGGACAATACTTAGGCGTTTAAAGCTGAACATTTTGACAGAGTTGCCTGTCTGGTTGGGTAATTAATTAAGACTTTGACAATGCTCCAACCAAAAAATGTGTTTATTCCCGACGTTTCGGAACCAACTCGATTCCTTCCTCAGGGGGGAGTGACAGCGGAGGTGTCGAGGTGCAACTTCTTTGACGGCCCAGCTGGGGAGAAGGAGGGAAGCCGGGTCTTCTTGCGTGGTGCGACTGTTAAGGGTGTTGTGCTTGCTGTGGTTGCGTGGGGTTGACGGCTGGGGGCGGCCGGGGACCGTTGAGTTCTCGGTTTTTATAAGTGCTGATTCAATATTTCAGTGTGAGCAGAAAATCATGCTCAGGATACACATCTGCGCCTTAGTAAAGTCCCCGGTTCACAGCCAGCGAAAATATATTTCTGTATATTTCGTCCTCTGTCTTTCCATCTTTTGCTTTCTTTCTTTCCTTTTGTTCTCTATATTTTTTCTATTTCTCTCTCTTTATATTTTTTTCGCTATCTCTCTCTCTTTCTCTCTGTGTACGTTCGCTCGCCTTCTATCTTTTTTTTCTTTTTCTCTGTCTGTCTATACTCGTTTTCCCCTCCTCCTTTCCCTCCTCCTCACCATTATTTCTCCTTCCCACCCCCCTTGATATACTGTAGTATAAAAGGATATGCTATACACTTATAGCGTGCGCATGTTCCAGAAAAACGCATAGCCAACAATTTACTCAACATCCTACTTCATTAGTATATGGTCACTCAGCTAAGAGAAGTATACGAGCAAATGGCAGGGCAGCCAGAATGGTATATTGCATTGGTGAGGTGTTTATCCTTACCACTGTTCTATAGTGTATAATGGGAAATGGCAGTTCTTTGATGCATTCGCTCTAGAGATTAATGCGAATTCTTCAGTACTATGTGTTCGTCGTTGGGTCGAGATACCAGCGAAATGAACATATTAGTTCTCTGTCTGTATTGAATTGCTTCAAAATGCCATGCCTATGTTGAATAAATACCATGAAAGAAAATAAAAAAATTACACCATCTCCCGCTAAAGGGAACCATGTGTTGATGTGAAGCAGCGGGCGCTAACGCTTACACTGGCGGTGGCGTTGACGCTGGCGCTATCGCAGCGTTGCGCAGGAGAGAAAACTGAGTAGGCGCAAAGCACGCAGTGATGGAGCGGTGTTTCCTACTGGAACATGCCAATCGCTGCTAATGGGCAATGAGAGACAGAAGACTCCGACTGGACACCGAGACCCGCAGTCGGCTTTTAGTTAACGCGCACGCTGCGAATTTTATTGTTCAACAACGCACAGGGAGAAATCTCCCACCGGCACCACCTTGGAGGTCAAGATCCATTGCCATATATACGGGATGGACAGTGAACTGTTGTGCAGCGCGAGCAGTCGGTAGCAGACGCTGCCTGCGTCGGCGTCGCGAGGTGAGAGAGGGGGGGTAGCGTAGGAGAGGAGAGGGAGGGGGGGGACGCGCATGCGCAGTGGGGGGTGTGGACGCTGTGGGCAGGGATGCCTAGAGGAGAGATGGGGGAGCGTATTAGGAGGAGAGAGAGGGGGGGAGGCGCATGCGCAGTGGGAGCGCGGGGAGGGATGCCCAGAGGAGAGAGAGGGGGGAGCGTAGGAGGGGAGAGAGGAGGGGAGGTGCATGCGCAGTGAGGGGTGTGGTTGCCGCGTGGAGGGATGCCTAGAGGAGAGAGAGGGGGAGAGGAGGTTTTTTTTATTTTTATTTTTTTTTAAAGGGTTTGCGCATGCGCAGTAAGTGAGGCCTCGAGGCACACCAAAACCACCACCACCACCACCACCGGATTAAGCTTCGCCATAAGATGCTTCATATCTAATAAAAAGTAGATGGCCGAGTGGTTACAACGCTCTCCTTCAGATCGTGGATAGGCGGTGCCGAATCTCGCCTCGCCGAAAACATTTTGTAGCCAAGAATTTATCTCTTTCTCTAAATCCCTTCCTTTCGCTCTCTGTCTACTCGTTCTCTCGCCCCATCAGAGTTATTGCATCCCGCGCCGGACAAATCAGCGCCCGTGTTCTGGGAGAGAAGCAGAAGAGGATGGCGATGACGAAGAGAGTGCATGCCGGTTCATGATGATGATATTTTTTTTCTACGACACATGGAAACCTCGAGCATAACATCTCCGCCGTAAAAAAAAAAAAAAAAAAAGAAAAAAAAAAAAAAAGAACTGTTCCTCCCGCACCTGGTCAGTCTCGTCGTCTTTCGCTTTCCTGCGCCCCCCGGCGGGCGCCTTGAGGTAAAAACCAGGATGCATCGTAGTCACGTGATGGGCGAACGCTACATTTTCGCGCCTCACACGGTCGCCCATCAGCTCTGTTCTACATGATGTGCTGCATGCATGCGCCTGTTGAATGCCGTGGAAAGTTCACAGATGGAACGCCGTACCCTCTACCGTTCCTGCTTAAACGTAACGAGTTACCGTTACAGTTCCACCGATCCTGAATGGAACGGTGGCGTTCCTCCGTTCCTGCCAAAAGGAACTAGTTCCTGGAACGTCGTTCTTCGGAACGCCGTTCCGTACAACACTGGTCTGGTGGGAAAAAAAACACATTTATCGATCCGATCGCTGCATATGTAATTCTTCAAAATAGTTTTCTTGGGCGCTGATACACTGATGACGACATTTTTACGGTGCAAAGTCTCGCTGAATGTTGGTTGCCGCGACATGTACCAGGGTCTCTGTGACCGCCGGTCGAACGGATGGAACGCCGTCGAAACGGTGACCTTAAAGACATCTCTTGAGCTTTGGCAACAGGAAAGAGTCAGCCGGGCTCACATTTGGGCTGTGGCCGGCCTGCTTCAGCCCAAATGGGAACCTCGGAAGAGTCTCTTCTGTTGCCAAAGCTCAAGAGAAGTCTGAAAGGTGACCGTTTTGACGGCGTTCTATTCATTCGAACGGCGGTCACAGAGACGCTGATACATGTCGCGGCAACCAACATTCAGGGAGACTTTGCACCGTACGAATGTCGTCATCAGTGTATCAGCGCCCAAGGAAACTATTTTGAAGAATTTAACATAAACCGATAGGATCGATAAATGTTTTTTAACACGGAAGTGTTTTATGCCGGGGTCCACCACGGCTCCACTGACGTATTTCCGTCACGGGAACGACGCTGTAAAATATACACTAACAGATGGCAAGGAAAAACTAGAAGAATTCCGCCGTTGGGAGTCGATCCTACGACCCCTCACTCCTGAACGTGCGGCACGAAACGACTCGGCCACAAAGGACACGTTCTTCAACATACTAATAGCGATCTATTTATATGAACTATTTTCCGTTGGCGCTACTCAGAGCTCGTTGCTCTGAGCACGTCTTGTGCTCTCACCGCGAGTTACAGAGAGCACGAAGGCCACCTCGCTCACTGCAGCAGCCGCTTTTGCGAAAGCAGTGGAGTGACATACCCATAGGGCCAATGGGGACGATTTTTCCGTTTCCGGCGATGGTAGCGGTGCCTGGGAGCGGCGGCACTTGACTGGATTGCTAAAATCAACATGAGGCGAGCCAATCCAAAACAAAAAATCCAATATGGCCGCGCCCGTTTGCGGTTGCTTGCTCGCCTACGGTGCCGCCGGCCCTGCGGCCGCGGCGTCGTTTGAAGCGTTTTGCGTACTAATTGCTGCTGCACCGTCTCTCTGCGTTATTGTCGATGTACGTACATGATGTGTGTATGTTTTTCTGCTTCGTGTTGCCGCTGTTGTAGCGTGACGAATGGTAGCGAGCGGCGCCGTCGCGGCTGCTTAGCAGCCGCTTTCGGCGCTCGCTCGTGAAGCAAAAGCGCAAATAATTTTCTTCACGTGACTTTTTATTGAAGGAAACGTCAATAGCTGCATGCTTAGGCAATAGTAGAGTCATAATATCAGTAATAACAACTCCAAAGAAATGAACACTTCGGAATACTGCTGTGGTAAAACCTTAATACAGGAATGCGTACATCGAGCACGCGTACAATATAAATAGGATACAAAAACACATAATCCAATCAAATAATTAGGGTAAGCATACAAAAGAATGCCACATCAGTGTAAACATGTGTACACTCATACAATTTGTACAGATTGAGAGTAAGAGCATGAAGCGGAACATTTCCCACGCATAGAAATGCATCTCAATAAAACATGTTGAAATGGTTGGTTCATACTGTGCAAAAGGTAATGACGCAACGCAAGCCGAAGAAAAGAAGTACGGGAATTATGTACCTCTTCATTTTCTTTGCCCTGTGTTGCGTCATTACCTTATGCGCAGCATTGAAATGCATAACTGTGTACACAGAGGGTGCCAGCCGAGAGTCCCAGCCTTTGGCTCTTGTAGAAGAACCCATGGTGCATAAGTAGATTAATGGAATTACATGATGCAGTGCCACGGCGTATTATATTGTAAAGGCACTGAGACAGATAAACCATTTGGCTCGGCTATCCCTGGCCATGCTTTCCTCCAAGTGAATGTGTACCAGGCAGGCTCATGTGATTTGAACACAATGTGTGTGATGCCCTAATTTTTTATTAATAAAGAAAGAAAAAATGCTACAAAGGGTGGTGAAGACTCAGTTGCAGAGGTGACCTTTGAAAATTTGAGGAAACATTTTGACTGTATTTAAGTTTTCAGTGGTGCAAAACACTGACGGTAACCCAAAGTATGCGCGAATATCAATAGCTTATGAGAAAAGTGATCAGGATAAAGCACAGAATTGAAGTGCAACTTCACTGTTATTTGTCTACCAGGTATCATGTTGGACCGACAACAATGTGGGGAGATTTTGTGAGCAGTACTTAAATCGCAGTTGGGGAACGCTGCATAGTTTAATCATAATGTGCCAACCACTAGAACTGCGTCTCTCGTTATTTGTTGGCTCGGGAAGTGGAAAGCCACAGTTTGTAATATTCAGTTGAAAAACTAGTAACGCAGTCACGCTAAACAAACAGTAGATTGCATATTTTCAGAAAGTATGGAAGCCTGCTTCTATTGCACACTAACATGCATATCAACCGATTCGCAGCTTCCGCACACACCCCTTTGGAATCACTGCAGAGCCGAGCACTTGATCTAGTGTATTTTTTATGCCTGTGAATTGCAGACACCATTAGTTCTTCCCAGGAGCACAACATGGCACAATTATCATGACCAGAGGTTTGCAAATTTAAAATAACGTAAAACCTTTGTGTCCTGCTGAAAACTTCTTGGATTTTGTGGGCCCTTGAGTACAT
>JALIZH010015665.1:0-30095 GCA_030522465.1 Rhipicephalus appendiculatus
CCCTCCCGCGGCCTGTTAGAGACTACCACAGCTGCACTGGAGAGAAACGCAACGCGCGCCATACCTCCGCTCTATCCCGACCACGACTTTTCTCAGGGTGAGCGTAAGCGGCGAATGCGCTGTTAAAGTCAGGTGAAGGAGGCGCGCGTCGCCGATTTATTTTTAATGTGGAAGAATACTATGAGTGAGACTGAGGCTTGCACTAAGGTCGCCACCTCGCGGAGTGTTAAAGCGTTGATTAAATTGCACTTCTAGCATTAGAAACGCGCCGAATGGGACAGACGTGTGGAAGTGATGCGTTGCAGGAGTTAATCGTGGAGATCACGTGGATGATGCATTACTTCGCATTATCGCTCCCAGACGCCGACAACACCACATCTAACAAGGGAAAGTGGTAGATATAAAGGGCGCGTTTGTAAAGCCTCCGGATTGCGTGATCGTGGCGCAGTGGACAGCATGCCCGGCATCTGTTGTCGCGGACCGAGAGGCCGTGGGTTCGGCTCCTGTCGATGGAACCTTTTTTCTTTGTCGTCTAATCATATGCATTTTTTAGACGCTATTTCGATGACGGAAATACGTCACTGAAGTCTTGGTGCAGCCCGGCATAAAAGCACTTTCGAGTTAAAAAAAGTAGTTGCATGAAAATATTTTACGTTGATGTTCGCAGCAAAGAAATGATTTGACGAATTCATTGAGTGTTGGTATATTTATCTTTCTGAGCACATACATACAATCATTCAAGGAAACTCCTCTCCGGCACCAATCAGTTGTCACTTCGTGTTGTCTATTTCGCCAAGCATCTTCAGGAGAAACGTTTATTCGGCAAAGCGATTCGGACGTCGGGTAAAGGTTCTGTTTGCGGGTACTTCACACCTTTGAGAGACACGCTTAGTTACGCACACGCCGTATCTGCAGTATCCTTTCCAACACATCATGTTTTTAACGCTTTGCCGCTCCTCAAGTTGATTCTCAATTACCTGTAAGGAATAAAAATGGTTACGTGTCTGAAATGAACACAAGTTATCACTAAATTACAGAAACCATATTGTGAGAGTGCTCAATATTATGTCCATTTTCGGCAATGTTCCTTCATAATTTCGTTAAGTTGTGTGATCGCTTCGTCTGGTAAATTGGTAACAAAGAGGGAGTTTCAAACGCAGGATATGTGTGCGCGCGCAATGGAGTGTGCTGATTGGCAGTCTAATTTGCGAAAATATCAAAAATGAAAAAAAAGACCCAACATTTTTTATTCGTTGATCAAGGCCGATATCATACTATTGTTTATCCCTAACCATGGCCCGTCATTACCACAATTCTTTGGCTAGTAAGAAACTATAACGAGTAGTGTTGTCTAACATATGCCAAAATGAATCGGTGCACACTCTCGGGATGCGCAGCGTCATTCAATACGGTTCCTTCCTGGCTTCCTGCCTAAGCGGACGCTGAGTTTTGCCAGCGGGAACCCATCACTGCTGACGAGTCGGCCAAATCACACAACCTTTGTGTTTGATAGCATGCATGGCAGAAGGAATTATACTATTCTGCACGGTTACTAAGTCAGAGTATTTGCAGTGTTGTTTTTTTTTTCGCAATCGCCCGCCAAACGGTGTTGTTATCAATTGTTTTATCGTTTAATGCATCAATTTCTAAGTGCGTAGCACTTCAGGGGCCCGGCTTGTCACCCATCCACAAATCCCATGTGGTGTGATCACGCTTAAAATTAAGTGGCAAACACAATCCTAGAACAAGTCTAGCAAAGCTAAAAAAGCGCTTTAAAACAAACGAACGGAGTCTAAAATAATACAGTTAACATAAATAAGCAAAAAGTAATCATATTAATTAACATATAATTGATAAAATCGCTTCTCTTTTCAGGTGACCGGCTCTCCCGCTTACGTGTTCGTTGCAGCTCCACTCCATTCACTGTACATTTCCAGCGAGACAGGGACAGTAACAATCAAGTTATTTTCTCACCGCGCTCAGTTAGACTTATTTTCAAATGTTAATAAACGTCATGCAGTCTCTGCTGGGAAAATGCCAAAACACTGATTTATTACATAGTACAAGTTGGAACTCCAAAAAATATTATTCATTCTTTTTTTCGTATCGCAGCATTCTCGCCACGCTACTTTCGCAGTACGATGAGACGCTTAGCAATTTCTTGATACGACTTCCGATCACCAAACCGCCTTTTATAACTTTACTCAACGACTACTCTGACATCGTTTTCAAGATATGCCATATTCGTGACACATGCCATCGTTTTCTATGGATTCTGACGTGACTGAGTGAACTGTGTTTCAGGTTTATGTTTTTTTTTAATTTCAGATCCTTACCTATTATCTAAGGTGTGAATGATATTGTTTACTCAGCGTACGTAAGAAAAGTGGAGTTACGGCTGCGTTAGTATTCAGAGGTCATTTACCCAATAGTCTTCTCCCAGAGCCACTGGCACAAAGGAACATGGAAAATTTATTAAGGAAAAGAAGCTCGATTTGAGGTGCTGGCATCGCCCCTGAGTGTCATACTTTGACAGCAATATTCTTAAGCAAAAATGCAAAGGGCCTTAGACCATTCCTTCAATGTATTACCTGAACGATCTAATTCGTATGTGTTCAGTTGTCTTCTGACTTTGTAATAGTTACTTTCGCACAACCAGCGCTTATGTGTATCTTCAAGAGATAAAGAAATTATTTCACGTAAAGAACTCTTAATACGACATACCTTTAAACAGGGCCTCCCGTCACGCATTATCTTGTCGTAGAACTGACATCGCACAACACAACTAGCAGGGTACTGAAAACAATGAATAATTAGGTCTTTAGTCATCAGATGTACATTGTGTGTCCGGAGTAACAAGTGAAAACTACGTTCCTTACCAAACTTCCATAAGACTCGAGAACTTTTCGGAGGCACCCCTCTCTGTTCACGCGCACTGCTGAAAAGTCACACGAATAAATCTGCTTATAGACAATGGAAGCAAAATGCTCAAGCACTCTAGCCCTCCCTAATTTAGGAATATGAGGTCGCGCGCATGACATCTAAAATGACAGTGATGATCTTGTTCTAATTCCTAGAGTACATATTTTATGGCATTCATTCTCATCCAGGAAGGCACATCACACAGCCTGACAGGACTCTAAAACACACCATGTGGAAGAGTACATGTGAAATAGTATGAACCAGGCATAAGAGCTCCGCGTGTTTAAACGAAAAATGCTTACGAACACAACGCCATAATAACCACCAATTTTCTGAGTATTGTGAAACATTCGGCACATGGCGTGTTCTTATTCATTAGCGGCGCAGCACGCCAATACTTTGGTCCAAGCAGTCGGGACATTGTGGCAAGGAGCATAATGCACACAAAAGAAGCAGCAATCACACTTAGACATTGCTAAACTACACAAAAGCACTTTACCAAAGCAGCCAGGACATCACTTCACTTAAACACTTCAATGGTAACTGAATTCCACTCGCTCACTGTTCGAAGGAAAAAAAAACCGTACTTATAAGCCTTTGATCTAACGAAACTTGGCGCAACAAAATATTTCTGATTGTGTCATTATCTCTCAGTTCATATTAGGGGGTGCCATCTTGTATCAGTCACCCGATATTAACGATTACCAGGAAAGAGGTGTCGTTCCTAAAGGAAAGATGTTACCAAGTAGATACAGTGTGATAGTGCCTGGTATTGTATCTAGGACGGTGCGCATGTGCAGCGGTAACGTGCTCCGGGTATACATGTTTGATCTTGCCTAACAAAACTTTAGTTGATACTTGCGCTGGGGTCGTTCTCTCAATCTTTCTGTCTCTGCCATACTTCGTGTTCGAAGTTTCTTAAGATATGCACCAACTAGCTCGTCTTTTGGTCTTATTTTCGTTTAATTGCGTGTAAATTTCAGTGTTTTTTATTACTTTGTTAAGGTACTACAACCTAATATTTAGTGAAACTAACAGACGCCTTCTGTATATAGCGGAGCAAAAAGCAACAACGAAGGGGGGGCAGAATGATAAAGACGAAAAGTGAAGGGGCATCCAACCGCCTTGAGGCGTTTAACTCCAATAGGAACTTCATGCCTTCCACTTAGTACGCTGCTGTTTTTAAGATTAAGATACACTTACCATATTTTGCATTACTCCCTTGAGGAGTACCTTCGAAAAAAAAAGGAATGTTTGTAGGTGCATATGATTACTACATAAAGACGGTCGACTCTATGTTAGAATAACTCAACAAATATGAAACACTCTCGCAATTGATAACTACCTGTTTTCGTGCGCAGAACTACGTTTCTAAAACAAGGCTTGTCATTGAGGGGCATTCAAATAGATCACGCAAAAAATTACATGACATTATATAGGTGAATCAGTTGATTATGTGCTTAAATTGTGTCTGTGAGGCCTTGACGGACTTCCATGAGCGAGGAACCTACAAGTTAAAGTAAAGACGATCCATCTGTACACGTCTGAAATCCAGCTTAAGAAAGTTATTTGGCTGTTTTCCACTGCACTGTGACTTAAGGTTTAAGAGTGAATATTAAGGAAAAACAAAAGCAGGTGATTACATTTGTATAATTAGATTCCTGATTTGCATTTATGTGTCGACGTCAATATTCTCACGTGTCTCAAATATACAGGACCTTCCGTTTCTATTCCTTAGTTCAGTGTTTATTACGCTTATTTACGCATATTTACTAGACATTTTCTATTTGGAATGTCACTATACCACCCCTACAATTACGTTTTGCACATCCAAGTCTCAAGTGTGTAGTCTTGCATAAAATTTTCGACTGAACCTTACGAAAGTCCTCTTTGCAAAACATGCACTAGAGCCGAAAAAGATGCGATCTGCGCCGTATTTGTTTCGAAGTTTCACAGAGAAAAAGCTGACACTCGAGACATAAGAATAGTGCGCGTAGAGTGATATAAGGAAACACTAATATCCGGCTATAACAACGCGGCCCGCGGACGTTTCGTATGCGGCCCGTGGCTTCACAAGCATAAAATGATTGCTAGTTTGTGAGTGGTGCTGGCATTATTTACTCGCCAATTGCAATTAATAATGGTTTGTTCAGGTAAGCAGCAGGAAGGGGACTGGTCTCAAGCATATTTTTGGTGAGGCACCTCATGTGGTCACTATATCTTGGAACGTAACCATGGCAAGACATCTTTATCTCAGAATCTGCGTCAAGCTTTGGGTAATCCTGGAGATCAATATCGATACGTTTCCGAGATCCCGACGCCAATCCCCCCTTCGGAAATGACCCATATATGAGACATGGAAAATTCGCTCTTTCATCTGGCAGTTAGGTGACATTTTGTTCACCCCCCCCCCCCCCCCTGCTGCTTTAACCTTCTTCACTGGGCGTGCCCTTGCGGAAGTAGCTAATGTTCGGGACTGCAGCCCGTTAGCTAAGGCGAGTTTGAGACACCTGGGCCATAAGGATGAGCGCCCATCACCTTTGTAATTTGCTGTCAACAGTAAAACTGTTCCTATAGATTCAATGATCACGTTCATACGGAGACGTACAATACAATTGACACTCTGATAGGCAGGATTTATTACCGCGTTTTTTACAATGAACTACGTTATCCTATAGTGAGACGGAGCCACAAAAACACGTTCCCCACTTTGCCTATTGAAAATTTTTGTTCAGATTCACACAGAACAACGTTCGCTTACAAACTAACACTCGCCACGGCGGTTGACAACGTTAATTCCACAAGTGTCGCCATTTGCATCTGATGTAAGAAATCGCTTGCTTCAATTCATCTGATGAAAATCATTATAGATTTTTGTAGTAATTACAGGCTGCACGATACAAACACTTAAAATTCAAATTTCCAAATGACACGCGCTAACATTCGGCGGTGATATCTGTACTTTTTCGCGGCACTGCGTAATACATTGCAAGATATTGTCCTTAATTCACTTTTGTGGAAAAAAGAGTGCTGGCCGAGCATTGTGCCACAGTAGCAATATTGTATGCTTGAAGACTTTCGAGCACAAAACATTAGAGACTATTTTATATAGCGATTAGTGTGAGGGTAATGTTTTCGTAGAAACTTCCCCAGAGGCCTAGTTGAGTCATCTGCCGTATTTCAATGAAGCATTGCGAATTAACGCAGGACCCACACAAAAAGAAACCACAGATCAAGTGCTCTGTGTAGTGTTTTTCACGAAAGGCTTGTCCGCCACTGTGGATCAGTGATTAGCGCGCTCGGCGGTCGCATTTCGGTAGAGCCGAAGTGGAAGAGGCCCGTGTACTGTGCGATGTCAATGCACGTTAAAGAACACCATATGGGCGTCCCTCATAAATATATCGTGTTTTGGGGACGTATAACCCAAGATAATGCTATTATCAATAGAGCCTTATATTACCTTAGTAGTTTCGGTGGTGTTACAGTTATTACCCGTCCCCTTTCCGCTACCCCCTTAAAAAAGCCCGGCGTCCGAGAGCCCGAGCAGAGCTCGTTCAGAAGAGGGATGTCATAGGATCTTGCCATTAATCTCCAAGTCTCACTCTGGATTTGCCATATTTAAAGGTCTTACTCAATTAGGTAAAGGAAAACGTTGCGCAAGTACATCTCTTATTCTGTAAGGTCGCAAAAACATGCTGTAGTTTGTGTTGTTGCTTAGTAGCAACAGGTCAAATGTTTGTTCTTTACTATAATATGGCGTAGATTTCTTACAATATCTATGCCGCTGTAAAAGCCCATCTACAAATAATCGAAAACTAGACTGCAGTAGTGATGACTTGTTCTATACCTTACCTTGCCTGGTGGTTGTTGACGGTGTGGTCGTGGTTGATGGTGTGGTCGTGGTTGACGATGTGCTCGTAGCTGGCAGGGAATGAAGGAAAAAATGACACTTTCGTTTAAGGGCGAAGCAATGAATGTGATAGCAACAAATTGTAATGTTGTACGAAGTAAGGACTAGCAGCTTTCGAACTTTAAAGTTAAGCTTTACTCCATCTCTATTCAGAGTAGCATGTCAGCGCTTATATAGACGCTGGCAAAAATCTCTGTTTTTCTAATAAAGAGTCTCTCTCTCTCCTTTAAAGTGTGCACAAGTGGTTGTGATGAGATGTGCGCGCAGATTGTTGTAGATCTACTTGACACTTTTAATCTTTTCATAATCTTTTTGTTAGTCAGTAGAATGAGTACTAAACTTTTTATTGAGATGCAAAATGATATACATATCGCTTTCTCAGTTCAGATTAAATATTACTCCCACTCCATAATTAATGACACTTGATGAGATGCGTCTCTGCATGCCATGGGAAACTTAGAGCACTTTGTTTTCGGGGTGAATGAGTGTACGCTCGAGTTAATTTTATGTCATCTAAGCTAGTGTGCCGAATGAAAAAAAAATACAACAGTAGTTTCACTGAAATATGATTGTCGTCATCAAAAATAACAACTATTAATTTTCACCAAAAACAATAACTCTTTCAAATCAGTAAGGAAAAGCGGGAAAACGCTTTGTGTACAGGTCTGTCAAAATACTCAATAAGGCAAACTTCATGTAACATACACTTACGTTTCGTTGTGTTTCTTGTCGATGGCGTCGTCTCTGGTATGCGTGATAGAAGAAAGCAAAGTACATTTGTATATTTATTAATATTAAACCTAAAATGATGAATTAATATTCAGGAAATATTAGGCGCAAATAAGAATGGCTGGCAAACGCAGCTGCTTGCATCTGTCGCTGGTCTCATCTTCCCAACAACACTTGAAACACTTCCTTAACAATATTTCTTCAACTTTACATTACTTCGCCTGAACCAATAAAATATACCTTGCACTGCAAAGAATGAAAACGACCTCACATCAAGCAAAAATATCATGCGAGCTCCAGAAAACTCCTCTTGGCATTTCTTTATTCTCAGTTTTGTTTCTCGAGTGAAACGTAGATACATATTACTGTCCCGAGCACCGAGTGACACTCTTGTTTCTCTTCAAACATTATTGCGTAAAAAAATTACTGGTTTGTTCAATATTCACGACCAGTCGTTCGTAAATAATGAATGTGAGGGTCTTCAAAAGCTATTGCGAAGACTCGGGCATTAACGCTCATTTGGCTAAAGAAATATCTCATTGAGGAGCGATATTCCCAAATATTTTGCGCGGATTCTAATTGCAGAGGATTTCATGGTAGATGTATTACTGTACTTAAAAATTGTGCTTATTAAAGGTCCTGTAAACAACCTGATGTTCCAAAATTTCTAATGTAGAAATGACTGCGCACTTGTATGATGTGAACAGGCTGCCGCAAGAACTTTGCAAATAAGAGCTGTCATAAGGAAGTTAGAGGGTATAGAACACCCGTAGAACTTGTAGAACAACCGGCTATGGCTGGTTTCTGGTTTCTCGCTCGTCCTCCCTACACCCTTCTCTCGCATCGGAGAGGGGTAGGCATAGCCCTCTGTCGTGACTACGCCCACTTCGTCAACGTAACACAACGTCAGCGATTACGTCATTAGCGCGCAGCCAACGACCGAGCAAGGTTTCTTCCACGTGCGCACGTGTCATAGCGCCACGCGGAGGAAGCGCGGTGCGAGGAGTCGTGGTGAAGTACGCGGATTTTGAAAGTGCGCGCTGTGAAATTACCGTGGAAGACAAAAAAGAAGAAAACTATCACGGGCGTGAAAAAGCAAGGACAAATAAATGAAACACCAATTGGATAAAAACTACGGCGATCGTTCGGAAGCACGACAACAGAGGGAAGCAAAGCGAACTGGAAGAAGAAGCAGTGGTAGGGAAGCAGCGAGGAAGGCGAGCCACGCCTCTCGGGCTTTGGGTGTCGGACCCGAGTGAAGGCCTCTACCTGAGTGTATCTGAGACCCTGAGGGACCTTATAGGTACCTGCTCTTCCTTGCCGTAGGTCACTGGTGCGCCACTGACGAAAAAATTACACCATCTCCCGCTAAGGGAACCATGTGTAGATGAAGCAGCGGGCGCTAACGCTTACTGGCGGTGGTGTAAGGGTGGTCAGGAAGCACACCACCACCACCACCACCACAACTGGATTGAACTCTGTCTTAAGCTGCTTCGCATCTAAAAACGTTCCTGTGCCCATGGACAGGTCTAAGCAGTCTGGCTTCGTACCCGAGCTCGGACGCGGCTGTCCGGCCGGAACACCTCCTCGAGTCGGCGCTTCGACACCAGCGTCAAGCTGTAGCCTAGGGATGCTGCCCGATATCACAGATCCTCGAGTCGCTAGACGGCCGACGGCAACGGCATACCCTCATTGGTTTGCCGTGCTTCGCTTCAAGGCATCTTCTTAATCACCTGACATTGGTGAGAACAGCGCCGTGTCCTCCCTGAGTGGTCTGGGAACTCAGTGATTAGGAACTAAGCATGTAGCTCAGGCCTTTCCTAGTGACTTTGCCTCAGGCGTAGGGTCGGTTTCTTCAGTAGTGTTGGTGTTTTGTGGTTCTGGTATTAGTGTGGTTATTAAACGTTTTAAAGCGGCCTTCTCCTTTAGAGAGTATCTTGAGGCGACGCTTCTAATATTCTAAAAATAAAACAACCGACACGGTTGTGTAAAACAGAACCACAACGTAACAGGACTACGCGACACTGGTGAGTCATGTACATTTCCCCTAGCGGTAAAGAGAGGGACGCCTCTTCATCTTGGAGGCTTTAGTTCTGGCGATACCGCTTGTCCAGGTAGCCTCGGGGCTCTACAAAACGGCAGAACACAGGAAAATTAAAATGCCGACTTTGTGGCCAAAACTGCATTCCTGCGGGGCCAAGGCGTGGTCTCGTAGTGGAAAGGAACAATCGAAGAGTTCGGGGGTACGCAAAGTGGCCCATGGATTTCATCACTGCGCGTGCGAGAAGGTTTGAACAGGCGTAGGAAAGATTCGCAAGGTATTGTTACTCGAAATGGAGGGGCTGCGCGGCGCGCACCACTGTAATATTTGCAAAATGTGTTCTCTACGGTCTACTGTACAAATTAGCCAGCTTGGTTGGGAGGTGTGAAAAAAAAAGTCAGAGACTTATTGGTTCTTTAATTTTCACAAATATTCTAGACGTATTGTTATTGCAGGGGATGATATGGATGGTTGTATTAATTTGCTTCAATGTTATCCGTATCCGTCGAACACTTTTCCAGCGTGCAGTTGGAAACGTTTTGTTGAATATTTGGGTGCGCAACGTGATGGCGCCATTTCTGTACTTCCAAATCATGTAGCAAGGAATGGACACACGCAGTCTTTCTATACTACTGCGTACCATAGCACATCGGGCGTTGAATGATGGCAAAAGCATACAGACGTCTAACATAAGGTATTGACGCTGGACATTCTCCATTTCAACTCGGCTGGTGACAGAGGGCGAAGAGGCAACAAAGACTGAATGGAGACCATTCATAGTAATAATGGATGAACCGGAACCGGGAGCATAAAATGAATAGTCGATGAAGACGCAATATTACTCCGTAGCAGGCCTAATTTATTCGCGAAAGAACCCTTGGAGAACACTATAAGCGAACTTGCTGAAGAAGTGTGCTAAAATAGCTGTAGTACGGAAGATAGCTTCAACGCTGATCAGACTGTTCAGTTCAACTTCACTAATAAAAGTATACCTCTTCCGAGACAGCCAAAGATCAGGGGGGATAAAGCAGTTAGTTGCTTGTGACACCTGATCTAAATGTGAAATAGGGCAGCTATAAAGTGATACCAATGCAGAGTATTAATAGCAGTGATAATATGTCATTTTTTTGTTCGCCATAGAGGTTTTACTCTGCGCATTCGGGATCTAGTGCCGTCCTTTTGCGGCGTCTTCTATGCGAAGATCTTAAATGTAAAATCTCCTTACATACCTGTACTTGGCATCGAAGAGTTGGCGGCTGCAATATTTGAAGTTTAGAAGTAAATACATTTCAAATTAACTTTTCATCTGGACATTGAAGTGAGACGCAACAGATATGCTAGGTTCCAAAGCAATATATCTGTTCTTGAGTGTTACAGTACTTCTCTACCCCACGCTGTATTTCATTACATTGTGGACTCATAAAAATAATAATTCATATACTCGGCTGTAAACGCGTCCAGTTCAGAATACAGTTAAGGATATGTGAAAAAGTTGTACTTGACGATCTGTTCGATTACAAGCCAGTATAAACAAACAAATGACAAACAAATGGAACGATGGAGGCTGTTTCTCAGCAAAATTCCCGTCTCCGAACACATGTACAAACACATGTATGCCCGTTTCACCTATGCCCATTGTGCGGAAGAGAGTACTTAAGCGATGGAAATAAACGCGAACAGCATTGTGCATTAGTGCTCGGCTGCTCAGACTTGCTTTAACCGTGGTCTTGCCTTAGTGACAACAGAAAGACTCTAACTAATCCATGAATGTATCCTCAATGATTCCAGTGTCTTTTTATTACCGGTCATACATATCAGCAGCACATTTTACCAGTGATGCATAGTACATACTATAGAAGGGTGTTTCTTAACGGCTCTTGGAAGGGTAGTCCGTCGCGTGCGCTAGCCTGTTAAATTTAGTGTGGTTTCAAGGGCGACGTGAGAGGCGCACAAGGCGATTGAATCAAACAACGCTTCTATACAGGTTCTATGAGCACGCGGTGGCCGTTGGGGTTGTGGTTGGGGGCGCGGTGGCTTGAATTTCTCCATTTTTTCTTTTCAAGGATTTCACATTTCGGCACAGACGCCTAGCAGCCAGACCTCCTTGTGACAACGAATATTGCTAGAAGTGGGTTTAACAATACATCTATTGAGTGTTAAGCACAAAGGAAACTTGCCTCCACTTTGCCCATTCACATCAGCGCATCCAGGTGCACCTATAATAGAAAAGCGAACACATTCGATATAGGTTGGGCAGGTTCGTATTGCCATTATTGTTATATCAATATAAACTGTGTTTTTAGAACTAGTAATGATATCGTTTTGTAGAACATTTATCCAATAGAAATATTATACCACAAAATACACTGAGTTGTTGTTGTGATGAACAAATTATTAAAGACAGGATGGTTCCACGCACCGAAAATCGATGTAACGCGAAGCACTCAGCGAAGATATCCCCATACTGTGGTGTTTGGCTTAATGACAATTCAGGTCATGCATTTCATGAAATACCATTCACTTCGCATATTTGTCGCGCATGCATGTACATTATGTTATATACTATACTTATAATGGAACGACCGCGACGGCTTCACGAGGTTTGTACCATGCCACTTGCCTGATTCCTGCTTATACAGACGAGATACGTGTCATGATCATTCATGTCCTCGACTGCTGTTCCTATTCGTCATGTACGTCCATAATTTGAGGCCAGTTTATTGCATAGCAAAGCAATGAAACGAACACGATGGCATCACGATGACACCTTATTATCTATGTCATGATGTAGGAGGTATTCATTTCTTGATATTCATGTCATTTCCCCCTGATGATGGCACTGATGCACTCATCTCACGTCATGAAATTTTAGCTATCTCCCTAGTTTATGAAACGACCATGCGGGCTCGAATACATTATTATGTATGTCATGTGTACGTGAAAGTATCACAAAACATTTATGTCACGATATGTCATTCATGTTTATTTGTCGACTTATCTGACGCCAATTTTGGTATATGTCAAGTTGATAGAACCGCTGCGAAAGCACACAGGCTGTGTTAGGAATGCCATGGCACACATGACAAGACATTCATGTAATAACATGTTATTGATATTGATCACACCCACATGTCTTTCCATGCTAGTTCTATACGCATAATGCTATTGAAAACGCCATGAGAGCACGTATTGAACTTAGCCGCTTGTGTTCGAATGCGTGAAATAATTGTAAGAAGGACAACGCCTAACGGAAACTATTGTCACGTTATCATGAAGGTAAATGATAACGATATAACAGCTAAATGGTTACTTAAACCTGAAATAATTACGGCAAGCTTTGGCACCTAAATAGCAAAAAACTTTCAAAGCGCAATGATATTGGCGAGCAAATTCACAGAAGGTTCAGAATTATATGACATTATCGCGTACTTCTGGTGCCCTTTCCGTAAGTACTACTATCTGTGTCATGCAAGCAATATGAGGTAAACAACGACTAAGCATCTCGATATTCTTGATGAAGCCGCAATTAAACTGGCATTTGAATCGAAAATGAATTAATGCTTCAGTTATGTTAACAACTCCCCTCAAATAAATACGGCTAGACCAATCTGCGTTAACAAGAACAAAAGAAACTGATGTCACGGTAACATTACTATAGATACAGAGACTGTTATTGAATCACTATAATACCAGTCTGTAGGAGTCTATCTTAAAAGCTGCAAGAAAACATTACAAAATATAATCCTACCTTTTTTTCTGCACCTTACTCTCATTGCACATCAGCAGCAGATCACAACATCACAATAGAGGCTGCATACCTATCGATTTATTATCAGTCTTAAAAAGCTTTTCCTCCTTGCTCTGTTTGTCTCCCTTTCTTAAATACACGCACATACTTGTCCAGTGGTAAAGTGCCCAAGAAACAATGTGTGTTTGTATCCTTTCTGACGGACGATTAGCTCAACAGGCTAGAAAATGCAGAGGGATTTATTTTGCCATCAACCAAAGAGCGACGGGGAACTGCGCGTGACGATATTACAGCAAAGAATGCGCGCGCCAGCTACAGTGCCGGCGCTTTTTAAACACAGCAAAACGTGATAACAGAAGCACCGTGAAAGCGGCACTTGTCACGCGGGTAAGCCTTATCGCGTAGGCGAATCACATATAATTCTTTATTATATTACATATAAATCTTTAGTCACAACTAAGCATACCTAGCAGTAACTAGGTGAACATTGCTTCGAAATATCTGGGAAGAAATGTCCAACTTACTGCTTTGGTCCTGTCCCTGAGAGGCAGCTGTATTTCATAAAGAGAGATGTTTTGACACGTAAGATACTTTTTGCACACATAAGAAGTAATACAAGTATCACAAAACATGTGTAATGCAGTGAATTTGAAATTTGCAACAAAAGATGCTGAGAAGAGACCCATGTTATAAGCACATTTTCGTATATGAACATATATCAGAGAAACAAATGTTTTGCACGAGTTCTTTGCTTATTGTTTCAGGCAAATATTTGCGCTAAGCTTGGTGGACAACTATCAGCGTCAGACAATTTGACCATCTGCAATTATGTCCACGTGGTTGATTTCTTGAAGAGTATTGTCTATAGCAATATGATATGTCGTTATCTTGGGTTCCATATTTTAAAATAGTTAACTAACTCTTGGAGAGAGGCTAATTGTTCACACATTTCAGGAATTTTTAGGAGCAGAAATGTTTAGCGAAGCTTTCACGTAGTAGCGTAAGGCTGGCTCAATGCAGAGCTGTTGGACTAGAAACAGAAGGGAAAGACAAAAAGAAGATAACGAACAGGGCGCGTGCCGGTTCCTGAGAATAGTTTTTCTTCGCCACACGGCAAACTATGCTTTCCATGTTGTACTAGATTAGAACATGCTTCTCTCATTTTTATTTTTTCTTGTGCATCTTTGATTATATCTTTTTTCTCCCCCTGTGTATTTCTTTTTCTGTCTTTTTCTTGCTTTCTTGTCTTCCTTATTTTTTTTGTCTCTCTGTGTAAGGTCTGTCTATCGCCTGCTATGTCTATCCGCTTCTTCCATTTGTTATATATATATATATATATATATATATATATATATATATATATATATATATTAATCGGTCTTTCTGTCTTTTTCTCTGTTCCTTCCTTGTATATTTATATTTTTGTTTTTATTTCTCTCTATATCTTCGTCTGTACTCGTTCAGGCATCCTTCATTTCTTCCTCCTCACCCTGACATCCCTTTCCCACCACCTTGATATACTATACTGTACAAGGCTGCGCTCAGCTCTGCCTGCCTACCTACGTAGCCGAGTGGTTAGGACATTCGCATTCAGATCGTGCGTGCACGAGTTCAAATCTCACCTTAGCAAAAAAATAAAACTTTTCGGCAAGAAATTCTCTTTCTTTCAGTTTCTTTCACTCGCTCTATCTCACCGTACTCGTTCTCTCCCCCATCAAATATTGCATCCCTCCCCGAATAAATCGGCGCACGTGTTTGGTAGCGAAGCAGAAAAGGAATAACAGGGAGGCAATGAACAAAATAATGAAGGTGGTGCGGGTCAGTTCCTAATGATGATAGTGTTCTATACACAACACACGGGAAACATGGCTATAACAACTGTGCTGGGAAAAGTTACAAAATGTATAGTTTAAAAGCGTATTCCATGACTACGCGAAAAGGGTGCATTTGTACAACACAATGGAACCTTCAATATTTATCTGCTACTAAGGATACAAAAAAAAAAACCTTCTGATACACAGAATACAACTTATTTCTTACATTTTACAAAAGTATTTTACGCCAGACGTGACTTTAAATCAACCGTCTCACCAACGCTCTATTTCGGGCACCTGATGGGCACTTGCAAACTTTCAGTGTAGTAATAAATAAATTAACCAAACGAAATGTCAAGAATTTCTAAAACGAATAACGTCAGAAACGGAAACTAACTATGAGTGAGGAGTTGCCACAAGAACTTTCCCTTCCAAACTGAGCTGAAATTCATTATGTGTTTAAGAAATGTTGCACGCAGCTGACGCTCGGAAACTCTAGGTTCGTGACGTTTTAAATAGAGTGGCTTCCTGCGACAGAACGCCAACCACGGAATCTGTACCAGTAGGCGTTCATGTTGGGTTCCCCTTTACGAAACTACCTGTGTTGCAGGTAAGAAGTCTGCAGGAATATCTCAGTTAAAGAGATAAATGAAGAAATTTTGGCAATAGAATGAATTCTTAGAAAATACCACCGCATGTCTGAAAATGCTAATGCTTTACACCAACGTCAGTAGTTAAAAACGGTGTTTTTTATATGTGAGCCTGCAACATGGAAAGTGAACTCTAAAGAGGCCTGCATCAAAACTATAAATCCCTCCCTAGACAGATTTCGCCCTCGAACCATTGTCCTGTATTCAGCAATAAGTACGAACGTGAATATATATATATATATATATATATATATATATATATATATATATATATATATATATATATATATATATATATATATATACAGGGAGTTTCAAGAAATGAGTCCACTAGATTTTAAAAAGCTGGAAAATGCGGTATTAGCTCGCTGTCTTCACAGTTGCTTTGTCTGTAGTGGCAGGCATCTCAAGATGGTTGAATACATGATTTGGGACAGTAATTAAGAAAGTAAAAGTAATTAACTTTTTTATTTCGCGGAGTTAGGTGGTTAAGTCAAGTGGGAGAATTGAAGTCCTATGTGCGAAGAACCCAATTCAGCTTTGAGATTTCGAAAAAGCGGCCTGTAGGAATAATTGCGAAGTAATAGATTTTTCCCATATTCAGCGACCAAACGGAAACCGAAACGCGGAAGAGCGCAACTGCCACGTTCGTCTGAGACGTCCAAAATGAATGAACGTCATTATATCAACCATGAACCGACTTCTTGGTGTGAGTGTGTGGGGTGCGCTTGCAGCAGTAGCACACATGACGCACACACGTTAGCGAACGGGGAAGCACTGCACCTCTGTAACGGTTGTCTTGAACAGTGACGTCATTCTATTCGTCTGCTTGTTGCGCTCATCGGTGCTTGGGTTTCGTTTCGCCATTGAATTTGCCTGAATTTCATTACGCCACAATAATTAATAGAGGCCGCTATTTAGAAATCTCAAAGCTTAATTGGGTTCTTCGTATGAAGGACTTCAATTCTCCCATTGAACTTAACCACCTAACTCCGTTAATTAAAAAAGTTAATTGATTGAACTTTCTTAATTACTGTCCCAAATCAAGTCTTCAACCATCTTAAGATGCCTGCCGCTACAGAAAAAGCAATTCTGAAGACATCGAGCAAATATCGCATTTTGCTGATTTTTCAAAAATACTGGACACATTTCTTGAAACACCCTGTACATATCCGCTGATATACTTGTATGTCACATCGGTTTTGTTTAACAGCCCAGTTATTTATGGCGTTACTCAAGATGCTTGTGCTGGACATCTGTTTTTAGTCTCGATGTTGCCTCGGGGTTCCCATAACAGATAGTTACCAGCGATCCGGTACATTAACAAGCAGCGACCTAGAAACAAGGGCTTAGCAATTCTTGTTAGCCGTGGCAGCCATGTGGGTTAACTGATTGCAGATAAATGACAATGAAATCACGAATTTTTTTTTCTGCAAAAAAATTTATCACTTACTTATTAGTGATAGTGAGATAAATTATTGTGCTGCTAATAATAATACTCACTACACTAATCGGCGTCCCGCTGAACACACAAAATTTTGTCACAAATACAGCTCAGGAGTAGAGGACTACACATTGCTAATAGACTGCATGTTGTTCATAATTTCTTGTTCTTTGCTCATGTATTAATAAGTCGCATCCTGCGAGCGTTTGCAGTACAAAGGCTCTCAGGCGGTCATCAACGACAAATGTTTGGTTATTAAGAGGCAATTGTGAAAGTGCGTGTGCTCCAATATTTCTGAAAGCTCGGATATTAGACTAAGAAGAATTTTGCTCTTTGCGTGATGGGCGTAGCAAACATTTTAGAAACGATAGCAATTGGTAGCGAAAGTAGCACGATTATTAAGAATTTATGTGCACTATTGTGCAAACATCGACTTAGATATGTCTCTGCAAAAAATTGCTGTTCATTGTTTGGTCATCAAATTCTCCGAAATTGCTGAAGGGCATAAATGTCAGTCTTCTGCCTGCTCTCTATTTAGTGAGAAATGCGCTAGGAATATAAAATGAAGGCATTACGCATCAAATTCTTATTCTAAACCAAAGTGTGCAGGTATTGCAGCAATGGCGTAGGAAATTTTTGAGATTAACGTGTTCGCAAAAAAATGTTTTTGTCCTATCTTTAAACAACGCATACAGTGAGCACAGATGGAAAGAAATGAAATAGATTATATTGATGTTACGGACGTACCTACTCCAACAAGGAGAAATAAATACCAGAACATATCCATGGCCCGCTTCCACCAGTAACTTATCGAAAGTAACATGCACTACAGTGAAAGGCCACTGCTATATATTCTATGGAGACACTAATCAGTTTTATTCATAGCTCAGGCTGAGGGTTTCTGTCTTCTAAAAAGTTTTGGCTTTGCTATTGTTGAAAGTAAAAACAATTTCCATGATCATTCAATTCAGACGTCGGAGAAAAGTTTCCCAGTTTTGTTTTATTTCGCTGACTTATAACAACCATTGCTTTGTTTCGCACATGACAGGACTAATATGTACGCTGCTGACAAAGTTCACAATGCACCTAAGAGGGAAATGCTAGAAGTGTAGACACTTGCCTTTTTTTCTGTGCGTAAAGAGTACCACGAATACCAATTGTTACAATCCGTCTTTGGTTCGGTCTGTAACGATACCGCCACCAAGTTCCCTCAGTTCCAAAGTAAAATCATTTGCATTGATCTGCATCATGTAATATAAATATATATGTTGTAAATAAAAAAAAAGGCTCTAGAGTATTAAAAGTCCCACAGCCCCTTACGCACTGTACTAACACGGCTCGAAGGCCAAAACGATCTTCCTTTTTCTCGGTTGATTGCATCGACAATAAAAATTTGGGGACCCTTAATCTTCGCCTTTAAGAGTTGAACGCGATAGCGACATCCTGTCCCGAGTGCCTACTTCAACCACTTAGTGCATACTTGCTATGCACCCACTACGTGGCGTTAAGGGAATACGCGCAGTAAAGTGTGCGCCGTTTGTAATGGGTGGCCGGCTTTAAACTAAGAAATCGTTATGATAGTCGCATATTCTGACGCCCAATGGCAATGTACGCTTGTACCACGCAATATTCTTGGGATATTATATGTTATATTGCGACGCCTATATAAATGACGCTTGCGTTTGCGAAGCATGAAAGTTATTTTCGCTGTATTTCCAAGCAGAGGAAGTTATTTTCACTGTACTTCCACGCAGAGGCGTGGCTGTGTGTTAGAGCAACTGCTTGCCACGCAGACGGCCTGGTTTCGATCCTTACTTGGACCCGGAAATTTTTATTATTTATTTTATTTGCATCTTTCTTGATTTTTCGGTCACGGTCAAGATGATGATTTTTTGCTTACAACCAACGACGCCGACGCCGACACCGATGCCGGAATTTCTGCGAAACGAGCTGTTAAACGCTATCGCGTTAAAATCGTCTGTCAATGTCACGATATGGTTATGAGAGAAGCCGTAGTGATGGTGTCCGGAAATTTCGATCAGCTAGTGCTTTTTAATGTGCACTGAGATCACACAGTACACGGGCTCCTTCTTGAATTTTGCCTCCATCGAAATGCGACCGCCACGGCCGGGGTCGAGTCCGGCAACTTCGGTCCAGCAGCCGAGCACCATAAGAACTACTCCACTGGGGCGGACAGTTGATTGCGGTGATACCTCCCACTCCCCCCCCAAAAATATTCTACACCCAACGTCGTTTTCAACTGCCATCGGGATCAGATGAATTGGAAGCTTTCTACACTTGAGTTGCTTTAATAGTGCCTCCGGAACGGGCCCACGTTTCACCAAGCGAGGAGTCATATGATGACGTCATCCTGTGAAGTTAGGTTATGTGGTGCCATAGTGTAGGTGGTTTGTGATACTATGATAATTTAATATGGTGCAGTAATCAAGCATGTTAAGTTTTTGCATCACTAATATTGACGCCGACACGACCGACGGTCTGTTTTCGCCTTTGATGAGGCGTCTAACGCTTTCGCCTCATCACATATCCTCGATTCTCTCCCTATTTCAGTCACCTGCAGTAAGAAGGCCTTTTCCATTGGTCTCCCATTTTCCTTATCCAGTGCGAACTGATTCCCATTTATCCCTGAAAACTTCATAATTTCTTCACTCCATCGAACTTTCTGCCTGCCTCCACTGCGTTTCCCATTCCTTGGTAACCATTCCATTGCTCTGGCTGTCCACCAGTAGTCTATTCTACGGATAACGTCGCCAGCCCAGGTACATTTATGTCTCTTGATGTCAGCTAGGATGTATGCAATCGTTGTTTCTTCCTTGACTCATTCAGACGTCCTCCCATCTCTTAAAGTTATTCCAGTATTTTTACGTTCTATCGCACGCTGCCTTATCTCCCCCTTTTTTTTTCTTTAGTTCGTTATTGTTCATATTTCCGCTTAAATGTTCGAACTGGCATTATGGAGTGCTGGACGAATGCGCTTCAGCCCATTCTTATTCTTCGGTGAATTTGTTTTTCGAAATGGGGTTCTTCTATTAGTAGGTGACCTAGGTATACATATGCTCGACTACATTACAATGAATGGGCTTTCTGTCTTCAGTTATTTCTGTTTCCCCAGGTTATTCAGCACCAGGTTATTCAGCATTATCTTTGTTTTTAGGGGCGAAGCTCCTTATACCATGGGTCGTGCGTCCCTTGTTTGTAGTAGCCACCTGCATGATGACGATGACGATCGCGATGCCATACAACACATGGCATCGCGATATGGCCTCACATGCACATCGTTTGACCGCATGCAACCAACCACCATCACGTCTTTGATGATGTACCTCAGGCGTGCGTCCCCTGTAGTTTGTAGTACGTAGTAGCCACCTCGATTTGCAAGGTCATGTGTGATGACGATGACGCTGCCATCACGGCACACCACATGGAATGTACCCACTATGCGTCATAACGATGACGCTGATGACGATGACGATCGCGATGCCATACAACACATGGCATCGCGATGGTTTACCGATGAACCTCCGGAGCTTCGCCCACTCATCATCATTCACTCCGTGCATATGCTGTGATTTTTTTTTCATAATTACTTTAGGCCTGTTTTAATACATTCTCTGTTTAATTCCTCCATAAATTGATGGCGATTGGCTGCGGTCGTTATTGTAGAGTGCTATGCCATCTGCGAATCGTAGGTGGCTGAGCCATTCTTCGTTAACCTTGACTTTTGTTTCTTCCCAGTCCAGCTGTTAAAATGCTTCCTCTGTGCATGGAGTGAAAGACATTGTAAAAAGTGTATATTCTTGTCTCACGCCATTTTCAGCGTAATTTTATCGCTCCTTTTTTTTTGAGAAATAAGGCAGCTGTGGAGTCCTTTTAGACGTTGGCTCAGGTATCGGCATACGATTTAGTACTCCTTTTCGACCTAGCGCTTTTAACACCGCACATATCTCTACAGATTCGAATGCATTTTCCTAGTCTATGAAGGCTAAATAAGAGGGTTTTTAGAATTCAGTATTCCTTCTGAATTACCTCATTTATCACAAGAATGCGATCCTTCTTAGTGAACACTTTAGCGAACCCGGCTTGCTCTTGAGGTTGATTGAAGTCAAGCGTTTCTCTTATCCCTGTTTGAAATCACCAGGTTAAGTATGTTGCATATCTTCGAAAGCAAGCTAAAGGGCGTATAGTTATGTAACTATTTCATGTTGCATTGCTTGGGTACAATGTTTGCACTTTGCGGCTATCTGGAAAATATGTTCTTACACTGAACTATGTCTCTCACCACTCAGATCGCGAGGTCAATGTACGTGACATCGCATGCAAGACTGATATATTTCCAATCTCTTTCTTCTCTATAAGAATCCGTGGAAGGGAGCAATTGCCTTCAAACACTGCCTTTATTATGTGAATGATGTTGGATTTTCTGCGCCAGCCTGAGCACGTATTAAACTTTTGCAACGATATGCGCACTTGTGTGAGTGATTGCGATTCAATATTATGTGTCTGTGAATGATCAGTATGGTTGCTAACACTACATCATATTTCTTGTCCATTTTGTATACCATTCATCAATGTTATGTCAGTAGGCACTTTTGGTAATGAAATTATGAAACATTGGAAAGCAATGCCAAATAAGCGAAGTGAGAGCACGTCCTTCATAAGAACAACAATACAGTATGCCACCCAGAAAGGTCATATCAAACTGATATATCTAAATGAAAACAGCGCGCCACGTCCAGCCTTTTTCTTAGTCTTTTTAGCTTTATAAGGGATAGACCTTTGAATGCGAGAACATTTTCTTCGCGCAAGCTGATCACACGTCAAGTGTCAGGATGGACTGTTTCTGCCTATTTATCTGTCGAACGTAGAAGTTGTGAAGGTAGATGACAAGTGTCTTCTCACATGATGTCTAAGTAGACGTAGATGAGTTGTGTTGATACCTTTTAATGTCTTGTGTGACGTGAGAAATCAAATATTAGAGAGCAGCAAGGTACGTGACAAGAGAAAGTAAAAGAGAAACAAGCGTTTGCAATTTTGTCTAAAGTTATTTTGTTCCGTGCATTATCGCAGTGTAGTATTTGTCAATAATACACCACCTCAGTCGATGATACACCATCACAGAAACAAAAGCTTTATCACCATGCTTCAGTATTGAGCTTAGTCGACTTTCACGGGTTCATTTTGTATTACGGCTGCTCATATTCTTCAAGAAAACAAAATTACGATAGTTTTGGTAATGTAGCGGGCGTTGATGCCGGTGGTCGCGATAGTTTTATTTGTGTGCCCATACCAATTCGTATACAGCGCAGCCTACGGCCCTTTGTGTTGTCACTTTTCGGAGCCTGTTTTTCTTGGCAAATAAACTAGTTCTTGTCGCAAACTTCAAAGCGTGTAGGTGTTTTCTTTTCTCTCCTACTTGGGGTGAGTACAGTACAGTAAGTTTTAAGTAGCTATAACACCTTACCAGCGTACGGATCTTCCCTGGCTCAACCAAATTAAGCACTGTAAGCCAACCAGACAATTTTTCCTTGTACCATGACATAATCCTATTGTGCGCCAGTGGGACACGTACGTCCCGCTTTTTCTTCTGCACAAAATGTTTTCTCCTAGACCGCCAGCCGCAAATAGCGTAATGCTGAGCGGTAAGAAAGCCGAGTGGTAAGAAAGCCGAAAGCTGTAAGAAATCGGATCAATGCACATATGCTGATTTTTAAGAAAATGACTTTCCGGAAGTGGTCGTTGGCAGTCATGGCCACTTCGTCAATGTATCTTGCTCCGGCAGAAGACACTGTTACAAAGTACGCAGAGTTTTCCTTCGATGTTGCCATTAGCATCCCTTCTAGGTCAACGCTGACACTTACCGATGCTTTACCAATGATAATTGGTAAAGCATCGGTAAAGCATCGGTAAAGCTTCAAGGATGCATAATTTGGCACATACGGGCGCCAGCCACCTGCTGTGCCCTTCTATCATCAGTAGCATTCTTCCAATCGGTTTGCTGTTATTGCAATTAATCGTGTCCATATATCACTTGGCTAGCAATTAACCATAGTCTAGCCCGAATTGGCCGAGAGCTTAATTGTAGTAAACCAGCAGTGCGGTATCAAAGGTCGTGTTACACGGGGTGAGTGGTGACACAGAACAATCACGACGGCATGTGAGGCGCCAACTTCGATATTTCCTATCTTCTTTCATGTTGAATTAAAAACACGACATTGAGGGAAATGGTATGCCTATAATGAAGCCCTATACTTACTGCTCGTTAACGTATTGTTTACTTGAACACTTGAACCACATGTATAGAAAATTGACTGACAGTCAAGAGTATGAGCGCTGATTGTGTAGTTCCTCATCTTCACCTGTGCATACAAATCATCGCAATCATCATCATCGTGTTATCTCACCGGGTGCTCGGTTTCTGGCTCGCGCGCCTTTGTTGTAAATACAACAGTCGTTTCGTCGTACCTGGCGTCGGGTCACGATAACATTTAATCGCTTTATTTGGTAGTTTTCAGAAATTATGGGTGGTCTGAGTGGCCGTTACTCTAATATAAGGGCCTTACAATGACTACACGTTTAAGGTAGTGATAACCAAACGTGCGCTGTTTTTGCCAGTATACAAATTGTACATATGGCAAAGAATGGACAAGAAAAAATATTTGCGTCCTACATTGGCCAATAAAATCTTCAGACCAATTAAGGACCGTCGTCCACCGCTTCACAGGTCCAATTATGTTTCGCTTTTACTGAAAAATAAAAATATGTCTTGGGGCATAGTTCAAAAGGATGCGTGAACTTTTAAAGTGCGTCACTTACTAAGAAATCTTCTCCTGCCAGACGTGCATAAAAACTTTGCAAGGCAGTTTGTAGCCATTTTTGTTTGGTGTAAATCTGAAAGAATCGCCAAACGACCTCAGACACTTGGCATGGAATGAGCAAATGCGCGTGAAGAAGGAGCATATAGACAGATTCTTGTTGTCATTGCTTCTCTGAAACGGAAGGGCAACTTCCGATGAATTCGTCAAAGCACGTCTCGCGGAGTGGCAATATGACATTCAATAGCGGTGCATGTACACTTATCGTTTCACTGCTCCTGCGTAGATACATTCCTGCAGTCTGTCGTTGCTATAGTGCTGGTGCGCGCTAAGACTGCTGCAGTCGACTAATCTTGGCTATAGTTTATGCACGCAATAAGTTTGCTCCTTTAGGAGTGGCGCACTGTTTTGCTGTGTATTGGTGTAGGCGAGCCGGTATTCAATGACTCTTGAGGGTCAAGTGCAACGAAATCAACGACGCGACTGAAAGCGGCATAGGACTGCCTATCTTTAGCATGCTCTCTTCTAGGTTATCCGTTTCTTCGCGCTTTCTCAGGGAAGGCAATCTGAGTTATGCGAAAGCGCAGCCTTCTCTATATAAAAAAAAGAGACCTAGAACGAGAACTTCAAAATATTTTTGGACGGAGCAGTTACACCAGACATTCTTCAGTAGTTACTGTTACGAGAAGTCGTTATAGATGCTCTTCTATGTGTTTTTATTTTATTTCTGTGATCTTCACATATTCTCATATTTGGGAAAAGGAGTAGCTGGCGATATACAAAAGTACCAACATTTCCCAAACGCCGTATAATGAACAAAAAACCCCACTAAAACGTAAACTAAAAAAAAAACCGGCAGGCCTGCGCGGAACGCGCAGGCCTGCCGGTGCAGGCCTGCCGTGCAGCCTGCCGGCCTGCCGTGCAGGCCTGCCGGCAACTAAAAGAAAAGCTTTTTAGTTGCCGAAAAATTCGTCCTGGTCCGGGTTTCGAACCAGGACGAATTTTTCGGCAACTAAGAAGTTTTTCTTCTTAGAAATCCGTACGGATTTCCTTGTGGCTTCGTGCTACAAACGGGTGGTTGTCTATTTTCCCTTTATTAACCCTTCCGCCACCTTGCGGGATTCCGCAGAATTCATTTGCAATACTTGTGTCCATGTGCTTCGAGTTGTCGATGGATTCGCCCTCGAGCTGCGAATTGCTAGCTTCCTGGTTAGCTCAATTGGTAGAGCGACCGCCCCGGAAAGGCTTTGGTCCCGGGTTCAAACCCCGGACCAGGACGAATTTTTCGGCAACTAAAAAGCTTTTCTTTCTGAGAAATCCGTACGGATTTCCTTGTGGCTTAGTGCTACAAACGGGTGGTTGTCTATTTTCCCTTTATCTCTATCATTGCATGACGCGTCGTTTATTTGCGCTCAAAGATTTTACTTAATCATGAGATACCAACTAGGCCACCTAGCTATATTCTTACCAAAATGCTCAACACGTGACAGTAACACACATATATTACCGCGAAACGTAACCACTGCGAATAATGTAGCCAACCGTGATCATTTAAATCAAATTATTTACAATATCAAGATATTTAATTAATGGTTTAACAAATTTCATGAAGGTTTAGCATACAAAAACTACAAGCAGTGTCCCCCCGTTACGTGAAATGAATGAAAAATTCATTGGTGTCGGAAAACAGTAACTTCACAAATAGTTGTTCACTTAAAATTATTCCTGAGAAACAAGCTAGGGGACAATACACAATAATGTGCCTAACGTTTTTGTTGTGTTGTGCACTTTTAATGAGAATAGTGTTCTTTGAGGATCTTTCCCATAACAATAGAATGCCAGTCCGAGCTCTGTAACGTAACTTCTCGCATCACTGGTAGCCACCACACTATTTCAACACTAGTTCCACGTCTATTACTTAAATGGCGAGAACTTCTTTGTCAAAACATCAGCAAATCGTACATATCCATTATTCCACATACTGCGGCCTCACGCTGTTTTCCTTTAACACAGCTGACGCACAAGTTAACCTTTCCATCCTTTACTCACCACTTTAAACAACCAACTTCAGATACGGAAAAAAGACAAAACTATGACATTTGTTCAATTGTGAAGGTGGTACCCCTGATCCCGATACACTTTTGTGTAACTTGAGCATGAATGTTGAAACTGATTTCAGTGTGAAACAGCATCGCGCACTAATGTGTGATTTGATAGGTGTGGAAATCATATCAACCTCAATTACATAAAACTTCAGGCCGCCATTTGCAACTGGCGTCTCATAAATAGACAAACCAGGACACTCAAACTTTTCCGGGGTTTCATTACTCCCTTCTTGCAAAAATTATACTCCTAAGGATGCAATCGATTGCCCGAGATATTAAAAAAATCACGGTTGATCCCTCCATCATAGGAATTGGTTGTAACAGGAAAGTAAAACGTGTCCTTACCGAAGTAGTTCAATGTTTACTGACAGCTATAGCACCTTTTAACGTGGATGCACCCACGTTAAACTTCGTGGTACAGCTCCAACCCGACCACGCACGTCCATGTTCAATGGACGTGTGTCATCGGGTTGTCACCGGATGCTACAACTAACACAGCAGACCTTTGTGGTAGCTGTGACAGTTATTGGTGGGAGCGTAATCAGGAAAAGCGGTGTGACAGCCAGACAAGCGTCCCTGAATGTCCACAGAACTTGGGCTAAAGTCGCATACTCGCGGCATGTTCAAGAGTTAGGGAACACCACTGTTCGACTGGAGAAAAACGCAACGTGCGTCGTGTCGCCCCTGTTGGCCGGCCGCAATTTTTGGGGGGGGCGAGCGTAAGCGGCAAACGCAGTGGCAGCCATGCTAGGCAGGCACGCGTCGCATAGCTAGTGGTACACTTGAGCATAGCTATTTTTAAGGCGAAAGCCTTTAATGTCTCATGCTGACGTCCATCCGGGGTCCGTCCGTTCGTCCGCAATCCGTCCGGCGTCCGTCCGTCCATCCGTCTGTCCGTGTCCGTCCGTCTGTCCGTGTCCGTCCGTCCGCCCATCTGTCCGTGTCGTCCGTGCCGTCCATCCGTCCAAGCCCTGGCACGGAGCCACGTGGCCGCCGGGGTGCACAAACGGACGCCGGTCGCGTCGGACTGTACAGTGCTTGCGCTTTGCTTGCGTAGCCTCGCTGTGCCCAGCGTTTGGAATCATTCTGACCGACGCCGTCTCAATGGACACATGCGTTCGCGGAACACACTTTAGAATTTACAAAGGGTCCGTCAATTTAAGCGCTGGAACGCGCATGGCGTTTGTACGATGCGCAAAGCGCGAGAAAATAAGAACGCATGCGAACTGAGGAAGATTAGTCTCGCGTCTCGGTGCGATTCGCGGTAAATAATTAAACAAGAAAACACGCACACATTTTGTTTGTGTGTTATCCCACTGAGAGTAGTTTTCTGTAATATGTATTGATGCCGTAAAGCAAACTCACGCAATAAAAGAAAAGACATGGTATAGTCAGTCGAATGGACTCACGCTTTCGCCGTACACACTTTGGAATGTACAACTTGTCCTTCAATTTTTTGGCGTGGTTGGATGCTATGAGCAAGGCGGACGTTTGGGCTATGGTTGCCGCCTGGCGGTTTGCTAAATTGTCTACGAAAGTGCCTTCTCCTATTGAAAACGCGTCGATTCATATGGGCGCGTAGCAAGATGCTTTGAAGGATAATCGTGGAGCTCGCGGGCTTGTGGCATTACCACCCCGCCAAGAAACAGCACAGTGAGATGACAGTGTTAGACATAAAAGGCGCGTATATACGTCCTTCAGAGTATGTGATCACGGCGCAGTGGATACCGTGCCACGCTGCTGCTGTGGCGGGCCGAGTGGTCGTAGGTTCGACTCCCATAGACAACTTTTTTTACAACAAAAGCTGTTATGAGATCACGACAAGGGCTGTTTTTGCGCCGTAGTTGTCCGCCGCCGCCGCCGCTCTCACTGGAGCTCCGCTCGGGTCGTCGCCTAATACCACCTGCAATGCAGACTGAAAAAAAAATTATGTCTCGTCCGGCTCCGCCGGTCCATTGCAGCCTCCGACATCCACCCCGGCCATCAACAGCCGTCAGCGTGATGCACCAATGCTTCCTGGTCTACGCGGGGATGACGTCGAACACTGGCTACGAAACTACGACATTGTTAGCGACTTGAACAGGTGGGAAAAACCACAATAGTTGCGGGACGTCCCCCTCTATATTTCTGACGTCGCAAAAAATGATTTTGGAAGCATCAACCAGATCTCCCCGACTAGCACACGTTCAAGCAGTAGCTTCGTCACATTTTTGCTGCCCCCGTAGTTCGCTCTGAGGCAGTCCAGAAGCTGGATGAGCGCCTTCAACTACCCGGTGAATCATGCACGTCGTTCATTGTGGATTATGTTGCAATCACAAAGCGTATAAACTTCGCCACGTACCAGACCAACCAAATACAAAAACCAATAAAGGCACATATACCATCGCCATTAAGGTCCTTGCTACGCAAAATGCTGCCACCACTCAGGATGTGATCACTATTTGCCAGCGACTTAAAAAAACACTTTATAATTCCTTCTATGATTCCTTGGACATTTGCTTTTCTGCGGCCCTCGACTGACGCACGCTGATCCCCGACATCGCTCGTGAAGGGCTTCACGGGCGTTGTTCTTCCTGCTCTCTGGAATCTCCTCTACCTCCTGCTCCAATCAACCTTACACAACATGATTTGGCAAGGGATAGCGTCCTCTTCTCGTCTAACATGTTCCGACTGTACTTGCGAGCATAAGGTGGCAACGTACGCGGACGTTGCCGCACTCCCTACTGCCACCTTGATTCTTGTGCCTACGCAAAGAGGCCAGAAACCTGTGGCTGCACTGACAAAGCGGATGCGTGTACAGCCGTACTAAATTGCCCCGCGTCCCCCCTGGAACAGTATGTTACTACTGTGGCTGTCCACGACACATGTCCAGGTTTTGCCAAGAAGGAGACAAACAAAGATATAGAATACTTAA
The DNA here is from genome assembly GCA_030522465.1 of Rhipicephalus appendiculatus. Lineage (NCBI taxonomy): Eukaryota > Metazoa > Arthropoda > Arachnida > Ixodida > Ixodidae > Rhipicephalus > Rhipicephalus appendiculatus. Next base: position 29,111 of record JALIZH010015665.1, read on the forward strand.
AGAGATATACAAAAGAGAAAGAGGGAACGAAAGAAAGCAAGAAACAAGAAAGAGAAAAAGAAGCAAAGAAAGAGAGAAAATAACTAGATAGATAGAGAGAAAAAATAGATCGGAAGAAGCAGGAAACCTGAAATACAGAAAGAAAAATATATAAACGTCGAGACTGGGAAAGAAAGAAGTAAATATAAAGAGAGAAATGATATAGAAAGAAACAGACATAAAAAGTCGTTGAGAAAGCAGAGAGCAAGAGAAGAGTGGAAATAAAGTGAAGATGAAGGAAAGCAGAAATAACGACAAAGAAGGCATACCGTCCAGCTCCACTGTTTGTTCAGGCTTGGCACCATTAGTGCGCAGCTTTCACATTTTTTTTATATGTTCGCCTCGAGAAATATTTCTTTTACTCTTTCTTTTCATTTTATGGTGGTCAGACGCCCATGTCGTCAATAAATATTAGCAGATAATGTAGCCAGTGAAAGTATACGGAGCGTTCATTATACTGTTTCAACTTTACTGTAATAATTGTTTTATAGATGTCTAGACATTAGGGTGCACAAAAAGACAACCGGAAGTCACAGGGACCGAACCTGTGACCTTCGAATCTGTAGGATCTTCAGACAGATTTGCAAAAGCTGTGCTGTCCACACAATAGTACCACGGCCCTCTGCAAGGAAAAACAATTAAGTTTCGGCTCGAAAGCTGCTAAATATTCTAGGACTGGTATTTTAGACACCCCAGGATTTACCAACATTTCTTTAGCACTACAAAATGGAAGAAAATAACTTCACGGAGTTACCTCACTAAAAGAGGCCATGACACCCACTTCTCCATCATAATCTGTGTTATGTCGATTGATCTTTCAACACTGACAAAGAAAGTGGCGAAATTTTAGCGCATTTGGTCGAGCACTTCATTCATTATTGAATATTTTTACAAACGCACGAGCGACCTGAGAGTCGGGCAACATTGGCGCACTCGCGAGCCGTGA
>JALIZH010015666.1:0-32637 GCA_030522465.1 Rhipicephalus appendiculatus
GGGATCATGATTCTTATTCGCTGCATTCGTCGGGTCAACGCCGCCGATGGCAGTTTTTCGGCGGATAATAATGACACCGAAAGTACACCAGGCATTCGGGCAACAGCTAACACATTAACAAAGAAAGGTGAGAGAGCGTCCTTTGTAGAGCCCGTTGTAGGGCAAGGAATAGAAGTTCTGATGCAATGAACAATTATGTACACATTATTTTTATGCATATAGGTATTTTTTGTATAAGTTTACGGACAGTCTTCGAGTTATGTTCATGGGTCGCCTGAATGAACAGGTTTAACACTAAGGTCACAAAATGAACCTCGTTTGAAAGGTTTTTATTTGAGATAGTCAGCAAAAGTCGCTTAGAGAATGGGCCGAGCTTCTTCGTGCTTTCTTAAATTTAATATTATTAAGTACGATGGGACACTTGGAGTAATAGATTCCATATTTTAAACAATATCGGGCAGAAAGACTTACTGGCACGCCAAAACATGGGCGGGAGTCATGCAAATTAGACTTCATCTACTAGTAAAATCACACTCTCGCTTAATGGTGAAGCAATGAATGCGAGAGCATGAAGCTGTAGTGTTTTACGAAGAAAACCTAGCAGCTTAATCTTACGTATCCGGTCTCGCGTAAGCGATCAAATGTCTGGTTGAGGGCAATACGGTCGCTCCAGGGACTGATGCGGTTTTCCTGCTATTAATTCTCAAAAGACAAAGTAATCGTTGAGAGCACAGGAAGCTTACGAGCCGTCTCCGGATGTCTGTCGAGATAGCGCGCGCGTCAGCGACTACACCCTTCGAGAACGCAGCACCCCGCTAGGGAGGCTGCATGCTCTCTAACCCCGCCCTTCCTCAACTGGTGTTTCCTCATGCTCCTTACGAAACACGGATGGCCCGTTCCCTCTACGCTGGGTGCGTAATCGGCGGCAGGCCTCGCACACCGGATGATATTATCGCATGCGCCGTCCGTGTGACGCAAGTGGGCGTCCAGTTTTATCTGTGCTCCACCAGCGTTCGTCGCCAGCGCACGTCAGCTTCAAGTCGCATCTAGAAGATACGATCCAGGGGGTGGTGTTATCAAGTTGGACTTTATATTGTAGATGACGGCGACGGTGACGCCTACGGCCAAACCTGTCAGAGTGTTTTGTTATACCTGCTATCGAAATTTTAGCTCAATACTTGAAATCTTTATTGTGACATGCACTTATCCATGATTATAATATTCGATACAGTGAGTCCTATCAAATTAGAATTATCACTTCAAATAAAAACGTGCTTTTGAAATTGAATCTGCAAATTTGAAATAAATAAGTACGTTCTGATCATGAAAGTTTTACTACAAAAGTTTATTGTTACTTGTTATTTCCATAGCCGAATGGCTTCTCCTTAAATGTCCCAGTGAACAGCAAGGGACAGCTCAGATATTATAATAGCTTCAGAGTACACGAATCAATTGCATGAATCATGTGCAAGATGCAATTATTTGTATCAAGATTTTGTGAGTGAAATATGGCGGAGCTACTACCATTTAACAGACAAAATACCTAAAGGCTTTGGGTGGTGCCTTGGGAAACTGGAGAATCGATAATAAATTGTTTTAAGGAAAAACGCACCAGGATTTCTAGCTCACCAAAACATTGACATTGCAAAGAAGAATATCCTTTGGCCCTGGTTCCCTAGCAATTAGGGAGCCCTTTCACTGTTCTACGTTGGTCGTAAAGTCCCCGAAAAAGCCACGAGAAGGACGCAAGGTAAAGAGAAAAGAAATTAGAAGAAAAGCTGTACTGTCATCAGTTGTATTTCTCTATGTCATCTTTTAGCGTTGCATATTCTAACCTGAAATGCAACCAACTCGGCTAACTTGCAGATGTTTCATACTTTAACTCAATGATAGTCAGCTAAATTTACAGGGATGTGAGTATACCAGCCTAATGTTTCTGGCGTGGACGCTTTTTCTTCAGTTTGTGAACAGCTCTGAACGTATATGGACGTGCAGAGCATCTTTGCGAACTACGATCCACTGCCAGTTTGATATAATGCGCAGTATAAACCCACTTGCCATTTTCTTCAACAGAACTTTCTTGATCAGAGGACAAAGGTACGTTGTTTTTTTTTCTAATGACGGAGCGATGTGTTTTAATGGACACTTCTTTTTCCAAATGACAGGTATAGCATGCGGCTGCGAGGAGAATTCGATCCACGACACATAGACCGCATGGATATCAGTGTCCCAGGTACAACACGTATACGTACTTGACACTAAATATGCTAACCGATGAACGCCAACACCACGCTGCCAGCGTGATGGTGAAAGTTCACACATGGAGTTAAAAAGCCAGCACTTCCTTGAGATTTCAGTGACATTTCAATAATCATTATCTCCTAGAAATGAATTGAACAAGTTATAATTTGTCTATTGTCGAGAGTGTAACTGCACGCGAAAATTCCATGAATGCGCGTAGGAATGAGATACCCGTCTGGTGATTGAGGCATGGCATATCGATAGTAGTGGTAGCACATGCGTGAGCGAACCGTCTATTAACTTGCTAAAGGATGAAAACAAATGGCTTAACAGTTATCTTTCATGTAGACTCCCACGCATGCCGGATTGATAGATTCGGCTTTTGCATGACCATGCGCAGATAAGTTTTCGTGCCTTCTTTCTTTTCTGCCGTTGTGCTCATCTTTATTTGTTAGTTGCCACTTTAACGACATTGCCGCTTTAACGATTTTGGGGGTTTTGCGTCCGAAAACCATGATATAATATGGAGAGGCGCCGCAGTGGAAGGCAACGAAAGTTTTACCCCTTCGGTTTCTTTATCCTGCACCTAAATGTAACTACATGTACCTATAGCATTTTTCCTTCGTCAATACATTGTTATAACATCACCTACTATTCACATGGGTATATATGTAATTGGATTTTCAATCTATTGTGGTAGTGTTCTAGAGCGGTTGGTCACTTCTTAAAGCATGCTGCAGAGTTTACTCAAGGAACAAGTCAGCCTCATTCGACGCCTCAGTACAAGTTTCTTAGGCATAATTGTCCTAAGCGAAAAAACAAGAACTTGCATTGGGAACGGGTATGAATAAACACGGAGCTTCTGACACATATCCATGATGAGCTGCCCAGCAGCCTTGAAACTACTCACTGGAATAAGCCGGGAAGCTAACAGGTATCATGCCATGGAGCAGTACCTGTCAAAGACATCGTCCCGTTAACGAAGGATGAATACCTTGCGTGAATTGTCAATAATTAGTACACAGATGACGTAGAGAAGCTTCGAAAAGGAATAAGACATCGAGCATGACAGTCAGCCACTTCAAACAGGCGTTTAAAAGGCCTTTATAAAGAAACATGCACAAAGCCTGAGTCATATTCATGGAAATGGATACTTCATAACAAGTATGGAATTGACTATACATAACAGCAGTGATTTGAATGAACGAAAAACAGCAAGCTGTCATGTCCGACATCTTGCTGCTTTTCATGAAGTGAAGAAAAATATCAGGCGCTGCCTGCTCATCGCAATCTGTGGTCTGGACATGGAGATTGTCTAGGTGTGAAATGCTTTGTTAACGCAGCTGCTGAATCTGCCCCCCTCTTTTTGTCTCCTCTTGTAGTACAATAATATCATTCAATCGGAATTGGCATGCTCAGCAGTGACATTGGACTAGACAACAATGTTTCACAACTTATGGAGTGTAAAGCAAGCGTTAGAGCAAAGAAAAACTGGGACAAACCGCTACGCGATTCTCCCCAGAATTCTCATAACTGCAAATTAGATAACGATCCGCACTTTAGTATTGGTACCGTATTTCGCATTGTCATGCCGGAAAAAGCGTCATGAGGACCGAATGCAGCCACACTCTTCTAAATCATGAGCCTTTGGTTGGGCCCCACGGGTCATTAAGAGGCACCGACATTGTGGCATGAATATATGTTATGAAGGTTCGATTCCTCAATAGCACCGAATGCGTTTCGAACACATATTTTATCAATAAAGAGCAGCTGATGCTAAATATAATATTGTCATTCATTCGTGTTCGCATTGAAGTTCACTGAATACTGGCTCATGGTCGCAAAATGAAAGCTTAAGCACGCAAGCGATGCCCCCCTGCAAACGACACCACGAAATCATGGCACCACCGGTGAGCCTCGACAGAGCACACGCATCGAAAAGCCAATGATCAAAACATGCCGAAAGCGCGTTGCCTCAAACCATCCGCAGATTGTACGACCAACAAATGTGCGTGTGCTGGGAATAATATCGTACGTCTAAGAACTTTTAGGAACAATCCTCATCCCGAACCTCGTGATTGAGCACCGAAGGCTGTAGGCAGTCGCTGACAAGTATCACTGGCATGCACGCGTGTTGCTCGTACGATCTAATAGGAAACAAAGAATTGTTTTCTTACTCCCCATCGAAACTTGTTCAGAGGAGTATCAAGAGACACTGCCTGAACAATGCACCGAGTAAATGATGTCGCCATCAATTGGGACGACACTTGAGTGCCTAAAGGCTATCTTTGCACAAGCGAGGCACCCTTGTCACTTCTCCTGGTACTGGTCGCGGAATCGCTTTTCAGTAAACCTTGAGTTTGCCAGCAGGATGCAGCACCCACTGTGAATAGCCGGAGAAAGTTCGCAACGATGTCCTACCTGCACAATCTGCCACACAGAATAAAACGGCAGCATCACCCTAGTGGTGCCAAGCTTGACGGAATTGTGGAGCTGGGCAGCCTTCTTTATTTCTGATAAGTTTTCTGTTTTTTTTCCTCCTCTCTGTCTTTCCTGTTCTCTTTTCCAGTTTCCTCTGTGTTTTTCTTTCTTTATTTCTATTTTTCTTCCCATTTTTTTTCTTTTTTTTTGTCTCTTTCTAGTTCTCGCTTGCTTTCTCATTCAATTTTACGTGGTTTGTGTTGTATTTCTGTAGCCATCTCCCCCATTTACGTCATCATCAAGGCGCTCGAAGAACAAGAGCAAGAAGGATTCTCTCTAATGTGAGCGCGGGCTCAATATGCTACAGTTGGCTATGCTATATGTAGTTTTGCCTGCGGTAATATCATTATCAAGACGCTCGAACAACACGCAGAAGGCTTGCGTTAAAATCACCATCAAGGTGCTCGAAGAACAAGAGCAGAAAGACTTCTTTTCGGCGCGAGCGCTCTCTCAGTAGTCTGCTAGAGGAGAGAGAGGTCGCAAGGTTCATGGCAGCCAACACAAACTCGTGATGCAGGTTTCTTTTGATTATGTCAAACAATGAATCGGCTCAGACGTATAAAGCGTGCTCTCAAAATTATAACGACATATGCTACAGCTGGCTATGCTATATGTGGTTTTGCCTGCGTTACGCCAAGCAACGAAGACAGCATAAGACAGCCTGCCCCCCCTAAAGTGCTCCCCACTTAAAAAAGTCGGCGCTCGAGCCAATATCAGCGTGGAATTTACGGCTCCAAACAATCTAGGAAAACTGTGCAGACGCAGCAGCCCAACTGCTAACAAAATACGCGGCTGTGATATGAAGAACAAACAATGTCATCTGCCATGTAAAAAAGGTGTTGCCTACAAGCTTCTATTGTCGTGTGCAAAAAAACTGCCTAGGGCAAGTGGCGTGGTGCCTCAACAATAGGCTTAGACAGCACGGCATTGTAATGAAGGGTGGCGATGGTTTGTTAGTCGCGCATTGCCACACGTACGGTGATTCGCCTCTTTTTGATGAATGCCCTGTTATACGTACGTACCAAAAAGAAACCACGCGGTTGATTGTTTAATCGGTGACCATACACCAGCTAGGCCAAAATTGTGTCAGCGCAGCGTCATTGTCATTGTCGAGAAAAGAATTCTCATTCCATGATGCCTCCACATATGCCCATCCCCCAGTTTCCACACTTTTAGGTTCACCATTTTTTATTCGGCGTCTAACAAACCACCGTTGAAATTTAGCGCTTGTGCGTGTGTTGCTTCTTGTCCTATGCGTGTCTTATCAGTTGCACGCTTAACACTATGAATAAGCCAAGAAATTTGTAGGAGTAACATGGGGCCCAGCTGGTCCAAAACAGATGTGTTTGACGATCGCTGGAAAAAGCTTTTCACCTTCACTGTAAACAGCCGGATGATTATACCTCTGGCCTCCGAAATTTTTGGTCAGCGCTTTAATCGATATGTTTGCGAATTTCAGGTATGCAAGCTGTTTCTCGGGAAACCTTGATTTATCAGGCTCCAAATTCTTCATGCGGAGTTGTGCAGCTCCTGCCATTAAGACGAGGTATGCGATAAACTGTTTTTTTACAATATGGTCTGCGAGCATCACTGTTGCCTCTCGACATCAATGTCATTTTCTATGACTGCACGGCACCTTTCCGTCAGTTCGTGGTGCGTGGGTAGAAGTAGGCACGACAAGACAAACAAAAATAACTAAAAGGCCTGGATCAAATAGGACCACATACTGAGGCATCAGGTATAGCCACAGAAAAGATAGGAACGTGCTCCAAAACGTCTGACTGTATATAAGCATCAACTACGAAGCAAACCTTTTGCGGAGGTACCATAATAGTTTGAACAGCATCGCAGCGGCGACTTCGTGCCAGTGGCAGCGCTATGGTGACACAGGTAACCACCAGGCGTGTTCGGGTTGTTAAGGCGAAAGCCTTTAATGTCTCATGCTCACGTCCGTCCGGTGTCCGTCCGTCCGTCCGTCTGGTGGTGGTGGTGGTGGTGGTGGTGTGCGTCCTGACCACCTTTACTGCGCATGCGCAAACCCTTCCCACGCACCTCCTCTCCTACGCACCCCTCTCTCTCCTCTAGGCATCCCTCCCGCCCGCGGCGTTTACACACCCATTGCGCATGCGCGTCCCCTCCCCCCTCTCTCCCTACGCTCCCTCTCTCCTCTAGGCATCCCTCCGCGGCGTTTACACCCCCCATTGCGCATGCGCGTTCCCTGCCCCTCTCTCTCCTCTAGGCATCCCTTCCCGCGGCGTCCACACACTCACTGCGTATGCGCGTCCCCTCCCCCATCTCTCTCCTCTTGGCATCCCTCCCCGCGGCAACCACACCACCACTGCGCATGCACGTCCCCTCCCCCCTCTCTCTCCTCTAGGCATCCCTCCCGCGGCGTTTACACCCCCCAATGCGCATGCGCGTCCCCTCCCCCTCTCTCCTCTCCTACGCTCCCCCCTCTCTCGCCTCGCAACGCCGACGCAGGCAGCGTCTGCTATCGAGTTTCTTGGTTGAAAAAAACCGACTGCTCGCGCTGCACAACCGTTCACTGGCCACCCCGTCTATATAAGCACTGCATCTTGACCTGCAAGGTAGTGCCGGTGGGAGATTTCTCCTGTGCGTTGTCGAACGATAAAAATTCGCAGCGTGCGCGTTAAATATAAGCGGACTGCGGGTCTTCTGTCTCCCATTGCCCATTAGCAGCGATTGGCATGTTCCAGTAGGAAACACCGGTCCATCACTGCGTGATTGCGCCTCCCTAGATTTCTCTGCTGCGCATCGCCGCGATGAGCGCCAGCGTCAACGCCGCCGCCAGTGTAAGCGTTAGCGCCCGCTGCTTCGCATCTACAGATGGTTCGCTTTAGCGCGAGATGGTGTAATTTTAAGGCGAAAGTCTTTAATGTCTCATGCTCACGTCCGTCCGGTGTCCGTCCATCCGTCCGGCGTCCTTCCGTCTGTCTGTCTGTCCGTCCGGCCATCCGTTTGTCCGTCTGTCCGTCCGTGCGTCTGTCCATCCGTTCATCTGTCCGTCCGTCCGTCCGTTTGTCCGTCCGTCTGTCCGTCCGTCTGTCCGTCCGTCCGTTCATCTGTCCGTCCATCCGTCTGTCCGCCTTCCATCGGTCCGTCCGTCTGTCCGTCCGTTCGTCTGTTCATCCGTCCGTCCGTCTGTCCGGCCGTCCGTCTGTCCGGCCGTCCGTCTGTCCATCCGTTCATCTGTCCGTCCATGCGTCCGTCTGTCCGTCCGTTCATCTGTCCGTCCGTCTGTGCATCCGTCCGTCCGTCTGTCCGTCCGTCCGTCTGTGCGTCCGTCCGTCTGTCCGTCCGTTCATCTGTCTGTCCGTCCGTCCGTTTGTCCTTCCGTTCATCTGTCCGTCCGTCTGTCCGCCAGTCCTTCTGTCCATCCGTCCGTCCGTCCGGCCGTTTGTCCGTCTGTCTGTCCCTTTGTCCGTCCGTCCGTTTGTCCGTCCGTCCGTCTGTCCGTCCGATTGTCCGTCCGTCTGTCCGTCCGTTTCTCCGTCCGTCCGTCTGTCCATGCGAGCGCTGGCACGGAATCAGGTGGTCGCCGGGGTGCGCAAACGGACGGCGGTCGCGTCGGACTCTACAGAGCTCGCGCTTTGCTTGCGTAGCGTCGCTGTGCCCAGCCCTTGCAATCATTCTGACCGACGTCGTCTCAATGGACCCATGCATCCACGGAATACACTTTCGAATTTACAAAGGGTCCGTCAATTTAAGCGCTGGAACGCGGATGGCGTTTGCGCGATGCGCAAAGCTCGAGAAAATACTGACGCATGCGAACGAAGGAAGATTAGTCTCGCGTCTCGCTGCGATTCGCGGTAAAAAATTAAAAAAAGAAAACACGCACACATTCGGTTTTTGTGTATATAGCAAACTTTATATAGCAAAAGCAATATTGGCGGTATATCGTTGAAAGCGACAACTCTACGTCTCCCCATACAAACGAAAGATTGCCTAGTTCCTTGAACCTGACCTTCGAACTCAGGCAAGTTAAACGACGCGGAAGGTACTTCAGCATAATCCCTGCCCGGCACGTTTCCAGAAACTAACAGTGGCTCAAGGTACACTCGTATATCCACTCGTGTAAACTTCTCGTCATCCTTGCCTAAGTCAATCCATGCAATAATGCTTAATTTCCGCAATGCAATGTTATCGTTGTTCCCCAAAGCAAGGAAAACCGACCAATCGCGACAAAATTAATTTGATCGCATTCCTCCATGGCGAACTTTCCAACTGTTCCCTTTGTTGAAATACGAGTTTGATCGTGTGGATACATGAGTACATCAGAAATGACAAATGTGTGAATCTATTAAATTTGGCATTTTGTCATTCTTTTTATCTTAGATGCAGTGCCTTACTATGAGCTTCGAGCGAAGAACTCTTCTATCGAAGGTGTGATTGATAGGGAGTGCTGGAGGCACTTTCATAGCGTCGCACATCAAGAAATATATGTTTACAGGCCAGAATGCCAACATCTCGTTCGCCCACGAATGTGAATTTATGATACACAGGCATTAAAAATCAATCGCTAGCAAGCTGCAAATATTTCATATTTGCAGCAGTGGTAGTAAACATTGCTGGTATTACGCACATGTAACGTTCCCGGCCAATAAAAAGAAACTGAAGTAATCCGCTTCTGTTACGCATTATATGCTCTAATCATTAAGTTACAATAAACTCTACCATCCACATTTTTAGTGCAATACGTTTTTCACGAGGAGCGATGTCATTACGGCGACATCTTTCTGGGTGCGCCTCGTTAACGTTCGGTGCCTCTGATATAGCGTTGGGGCCCGACGGCAAGTTCACATGGGAAATACGACCGAGCTTATAGGGGAACTCCGGTGCATTTTCGACCATATTGAGATAATGCCGTTTCTAAATAGTATTAATAGTCCTGTAAAATCTAGAGTAGTTTATTTTGCCGAGACAATCGTCAATAATTTTAAATAAGCAATAATGTATGTGACAAAGCTGAAGCCGAAATAGGGAGCTGCTTTATGCTATGTAGACGATGACGTCACGAAATACACTACAGGCCACCATAGCACATCTGATTCTTCTATCACGCGAAAAGCAAGCTAGCGATGTTCTCCGACGCCGAATGAAGCTGTGCCAGCTTGTCTGTAATAACCAGCAACGAGTTCAGTGAGGAGTGTAGCTATCTGATCACGGAAGCATTGCCTTTTGATTTTGACCCGCCGCCGCGTGAAGTAACTGACGTGCCCCGAATCGATTTCATCGAGCTAAGGCTAAACGAAAAAGAAAGCGCGGGCTGAGTCCGTCTGCGGTGCGAGGCGGTGTAGGAAAGGGGCAGAAACGATGCGTCACGTACGCAGGGTGGCCCACATTTAAAGGCGTGATTCCGGAATAGCCAACCAATTTATATATATATATTTTTTTTTAACTGAATGACGTACGGCTGTGTAATTCGGCAATTATCACCAGGGTACCGAAGGGAACATAGCTTGAAAATTATATTGAAATTGGTGAATATCATAAATTCGCCGGAGTTCCCCTTTAAGTTGTTTCTAGTTCTACCTAGGTAAGATACTGAGGTATGCGAATGTATGCTAGACTGCTCTCGAATTGCCTTGTCAACATCCGTTCAGCGGACTTCAGAACACTGTTCTATGAATGTTCTAGTCCGTGCATGCATGAATGTCACCGCTGCACAGAGCCATGCATCGAGAAATGAACAGAAAGGGCCTTACCAGCGAGCGCTGTGCAGTTGTAAAGAAGCCTCGCTCGGTTTACGTCTATTGGAGCAGCCGTATTTGAACTTTGATTATCTTAGTGGAAACTCATAAAATCACATATTAGAAATTAAATACTCCTGCTCAGAAGCACTGCGTACTGTGCAAACGTAAAAGCAGAAGTAGAGAGAAAACTGTTCCATAGGTATCAACAGTGGTTCTGCTAACACATTTCGCTAAGACCAAAGGCTGTACATAGCGACACAGCAAGTAGCGAAATTTTCCAAGGATATTCGATATGATCTAAACAATGCCTATCCTGCCTGTTTGGGCAAAATACGACTAAAATATGCGGAAATATTTTCGAAATATGTAGAAAGTGCTATCTATGCCCTCCACAGCTGAGCTAAAAAAGGAACTCCTCTGACAAGCAAAAACAAAATAACACTGACGCTCTCTTGTATAGGCTTCAAGCAGCGAGGTACCGAAAGCGTAGGAAACAAGCGAGATTATAATAATCGTCACTTGAGTTTCGCAGAAAATACATTGGAGCCGTAGAAAAAAAAACTCCCACGTGGTAGCAAAAGGCATGGCGTGAGCGCGACAGACATCCCCTAGTGCCGACACCTCCAACGACAGAATGTTTTGTCCACAAATGAAGCGAGCAATGACAGAAACTGCCTCTTTTCACAAGTATTCACAATAGACCTCAAGTAATAGAGTGTTGTTAGCGAACAACAAAAAGTAGCAATATTCCACATTATTATACATGCTCCGGGCATGCGTTAAATCAGCCCCGATTCGTCCATGGTCAGTTGGAAGGCGGCCATCCACAGCTCGCTTTTGGCCGACCAGCTTTGGAGTTTCAAGCAGGTACGCGACGCGGCCGGCAGGCTTGGCCTGGCGGTCCCGACGTGGGAGTCGCCCACTGCACGCTACAGTGCGTCCCGCAGGACCTAATTAAAGATATTTCAATCACTCAATCAGATGGGCACCAAAGCAACGAAACGCCGCAAAATAAAAAAAAACTTCACGTTTGAACCAACAACTTTAATGAACAACGATTTAGTTAATACTCCTCGTAAATGCAAGCATGTTATTGAGGCAACGATTCACATGAAATTTCGAGGAGTACATCAGAAAAAACTGAAATAGTGCTATATACCAAAGCGCCCTGCTACATATGACAGACAGTGGAGGACTTTCATCGAGGAACCGGGCTGAAGCAGAATCACAGAACGAATGGCAAGACAAAGACATCAGCATAATGAAAACGTAAAGCCTAAAAACAAAAGCATTGTATCAGTGACACCAAAAACACTATAAAGACGTTGCTCATGTATATTAAAGAAATCAGGAACACCAAACCACTCTGGCGTCCCTGATCATTAGTGACTGCAGCGCCCGAGTCAGTATGTAGCAACTGCGTCTTGTAGCCGCGCGCTCAAGCCTAGGCCTAAAAAATATTTTGTAAAAGAAGGAAAGCCCACTGGATCTGAAACATAACTTGTAAATTCATCGCGTCAAAAAGACTGGCTTCCCCAATTGATCATGCATAGTCAATTATTAGTGATCATGATCTGCCACAGGCACAAGGGAGCCACACTCAGCACAATTATGTACGAATAGAGAACGTGCCACATGAACGTGACGATTCGTATGACGTCTGCCCAACTGCAAAATATTACGGGATGCGAAATCTTTCAGAAAGTTATATTCCCGCTTTGTCTGAGAACGTAGCCTAGAAGTAAATGTTTCAGCCTGCAATATTTATTGGGACCTGTACATTAGCCCGCTGAATTAGAAGCGCGTTGCGTTAAAAGAGCTGAAATATGCATCAGGGGGGAGCAGCCCAGGTGCCACAAAATTTAGCTGTCTGGCTTATGTGATATGCCAAACAACTGTAGACATCAAACAAAAGCACTCTCCATGAAAACGCTACTCTGCCAACAGCTCATGGGGAAGAATAGCGCAAAATAAATCAAGATATCGCTGGCGCTCAGCTACAATATTCCGAGCTGTAACCTCTCATGGCTTCCGCATATGATTGACCTTACCATACGACCCACATGAACGCAGGCATAAAAATAGATTTTGGGTATGTAGGCGCTGTGCTGTCAAGTTATGCTGGTCACAAATATTATAACTCCTTCTGGGAAAGTGACTTCGTGGGTAAACTCCTCCAGTAAACAGAATCTGTCTCACATAAACATAAACGACGTAAATATTTGACCAGAAGTGGGAAACAAAGTAATCAGAAATGCGAATCGCCGCTTCTGGTGTGGTCTTGTCCTAAGCCACACAATCTGGGTACTCAACGTGGCTTGATTGAACATACAGCACGATGCGAGTCATTCAGGTTGCGATATGTTATGGTAAGTTATGCAGTCTTTTCTGCACAGATGACTTGCTCGTTCATGGTATGTAAGGACTGGCATAAATCGACGGTAACGTTCAAAATATGCAGCCTCCTGTCACCTCTGCAAACGTGGCTGAACCATGGTAGATACCAAAACTCCGACGTATAGAACGTACTGCTCGACTTTTACACGCTTGCATTTTTCACACCCAAAGTATTTGTTAGCTTTTTATTGCGATAGCAATTATATGGACACTTTCGGCTGATTTTCGCCTCGCCGTCTGTCGACGCCGTCATGTCCCGGATATGTATATGTATGTGTATATATAAAAAAGGCACAAATAAAAATAAATCAGTAGAAAAAAATTGCAAACCACCTGACCGGGGATTCGAACCAGCGACCCCTCACTCCGCAGCCTGCTGCGCTAGCCAGCAGAGCCAAACGCCATTTTTTTTCTTTATTGCCTTAAATATTGCCACGCGCGTTTCCTTTTCTGTATTCGGTTTCCGCCCACAAAGAGTATCAGCAGTGTTCCAGAAGCTTCTAGGTTGTAGCAGATCGTTTTGTTAAGATTGCACGCAAGACGCTAACACGCGAGATTATTCCAGAGCTCGCGCGACGAGCAGTGATAAGGCTAGAATGTTCGACGCGGGATGTATAAAAGCCGGCGCGCTCCAACGATGATCAGATTATCGACGGCCGACGCTCTGTTCGCCGCTATCAGTGCCAGTGTGCATTGCTGTAACCCGACTTTCAGTTTCTTGGCCACAAGTTCGGCCTAATAAAGAGTTCCTTTCTTTTAACGCCGACTGTTGCCTTCGTCGACGTCACGACCACGTGACAATATCAAGAATCTTCAAATGCTCGAAAATATACAAGATAATAGCAGTACAACAACAAAGTGGAATGAAGAACCGTCAGCTCTGAGCTGACTACTTTTCAAAACTTTGGCATGCATAACTATGTTTCAACTCGCGACAGCTACTCCGGTACATCATCCTGCCCTTTCAGCACTTCAAGAATGCTCGCGCCGCGATATGACGGCGAGCTATTCATATGCACCATTTGCTGCTCGCGGTACGCAGATCTCCGAATAGCTTGATGGTGTTTTCTATCACGCAACGCTTTTACAGTTTCTTTCAAATTCAAAACTGCCCTTGAGATGCGAATGAAAAAGTGGCTCCCTTCTGTACTACTCATGATGTAGAAGGAAAAAAAAATAACACCGGGCACACTTGGCGTCAGACGCCACCGTGTGGCAGGAGACGCAGAGGGGTCATTCCACGTGCCGCAGTTTAAAAGAAAAAGAAGTATCAAACATTGTCGAAAAGTCATAAAATCATATAATCAATCATTGGCCAATCCCCCCTGAGTGGGTATGAGCCATGTCAGAGGCAACAACCACAGCGTCAGCTTCTGCATTGTGGACACTCGCAGCGCGTCGCTCAAATACGAACACGTAACAACGGCGACAGTTAGTTCACGCTTGTCCTGTGCATACATATGCGTCCTTTTCCAGCGTCCTTCTTTGTGCTGCGGTGGCGCGTGGCAAGTATAGAGCTGCTTGTCGTTCTTCTAACAAACTAATTTCTTTCTATTGCATTCATTGCTTCGCCCTAGTGGCTAAACTGTGACTTTTTTAGTGTTTCAGTGTGCCTTTCATACATGCACATGGTGATATTAATTATTTTCGATACTGCTTGTATTTTCTACAAGAACTGCATGTTGCCTGTTATAGTCATTTCATTGTATTGAATGGATGTTGCGTCTTTCCCATACGCGACCAATGCTCAAACTACGCTGGAAGTCCCCACACAAGTTCCAAAAGGTAGATATATTCCAGAAAAAAAACTCTTGAATTCTGGTGAATGGTTTCGTGGCGGAACTGCTACGTCTTCCCAAATTCTACTGAGTTGATCTATAGGAATCTAGAACACAATTTGTGACACCTTCATGACCCCATGACGAAACATTTGTGCGAGATTAGCTGTTCTTTTCATCAGCGCCTGTCAATCCAAGCGACGTATATGTCGCTTTGATAACACTGCATAAAGTCGGATTTTTTTCAAGGAAAAAGGACCTCGACCCGTATGTGATGACAGCTGGAAACTTCAGAATGATAAAATGACACCGGCATTGCCGGCATTGTGTACCGCTGCGTCCTATTGTTGGACACCACGTCGAAAACAAAAAACGGGCTCCAACCTCGTTCACTCAAACTACTTCAGCGCAGAAAGAATACGCATCAAGTGCTCAATGACGGAAGAAGTCGTTAGTTGTTATGCGATGCATATGCTAGCGTCACTGCTGACTTTGATCCTTATTTTCACCGATTCTACGAGTTCTATTGGCTGCCTTCCAAAAAGTCGTCTGACTATCTACTCCATGATTGATGTAAGTAAAGTTTTCAATGCGAAGCATTTCTTTGCGTACTGTAAGTACTTTTGCGTTTCTCTCTACGTATCTATCTATCTATCTATCTATCTATCTATCTATCTATCTAGCCGCTTACGTCTGGGTGCTCTCGTGATCGCCTCCTTAACCTGGGGTATACCAAAATTTGTATGGGAGGATAAGAGGTATGGACGAATATGTCTCGCTTGTCATGACATGAATAACGTGAAAATTCTGTCGTATACGTCATCAAATCCTTTCCTGCAGACACATGTGGCACATACCCGTATACCACGAGCCGAGGTATGCGGGTATGCGCCCCAGCTGTTTGACAATTTATGTCACCCCAGGAATGGCGAGGACAGACATTAGTAATTTAAAAGCGAGAGCGTTAAGAAAAACTGACGTCGGCAGTCCCAGCGGAAATCGAACCCAAGCAATCTGCGTGGCAATCAAGTATTCTACCACGGAGCCACCCCAGGTCTCGGAACTGCTTTGGAAAAATACACTATGGAGGCGTAATGTTGGTGAAACGTCAGTTGTGGTTCCAGTGCTGGCTATCTAACTTTATAAACATTACATATGTGCTCCTATGAGGCAGTTATCATGTCAGGTTAACGTCAATTGTATACTTAAGCGCCATCCACTGTAGTTGCTCCATGAAGCACTATCCAGGGCGACCTTCCTCGAGGGTGGCGATGCGGGCTTGTTGGTTGGTCATACTAGAATGAGTTGAGCGCATACGAGAACACGGACAGAAGAAAGAGACATACACACACTGGCGCTACTAACAACAATCAATTGTTGTTAGTAGCGCCAGTGTGTGTATGTCTCTTTCTTCTGTCCGTGTCCTCGTATGCGCTCAACTCATTCTAGTACGACCTTCCTCGCAAGCACAAGTGCTACATATCAGATTACCGCTTCTGGTGTAGTTATTACCCATGTTTTTATTTGGCATCTTTACGCAACTGTAAACAACTGGTTATATGAAACATATGCAAGTGTTCAACGTATGTCTGTGCGTACAACATTTGTACATATCTTATACGTGATTTCGTAACGTTTCGCTCAATAAGAAAATTACAACCCAGCCACCTTGCCTCCGCAGGCTTCGCATAACATCGGTTCCCATGGTACTTGGGATCTGCCAATTTTTTTTTATTAGCGGTGGACGAATACGCGGAACTTCCGGTATCCAATTATAATGGCCTGGTATTCGATTCCATCTGAAAGAGAATTTTCCTATTTAAAGTTTCTGTAGACCTCGAAATTTTAAAACGCATGCAGACCATACTTTTAGAGCGTATGAGTGCAATGACTATGTTTTGTTACCAAAGCTGCCAGTATATCAAGTGCTGATAAGTAAAGGTACTGTTGCGACCCGGGGTGTCACAGCTCGAGATAGGCGCGGCCAGTAGTACTTTTCGGCAAGGCAAGGCGCGGCCAGTAGTACTTTTCCTGTACTCTTGCGATCGTGCGGGAAACACCGAGATGTCCAGCCGTCAGGTCGTCGTGTAGGGCCTGGAGGACTTCTGGTCTCATTGCTGATGGAACCACGAGAAGGTGTTTGGCTCGAAGGGGCGAGAAGTTCTTCTTTAGGAGGACTCCGTTTCGCAGGAAGAACGACGCCAGTCCTCTCTTGAATACCTTCGGAACAGTGGCGCTCTTGCCCTCGAGGTATTCGATAAGGCTCCTGAGTTCCGGGTCTGTTCGCTGTCGCTCGGCGAAGTCCTCGGCACTTATGGTTCCCAGGAAGCCGTCATCATCCTGGTCGTCCAGCGGAGGTGGGTCGACGGGGGGCACGAGACAGGGAGTCGGCGTCAGAGTGTTTTCTTCCGGACTTGTAACGACGGTGATATCGAATTCTTGAAGTCTCAGGCTCCACCGTGCGAGGCGACCAGAAGGGTCTTTCAAGCTAGCTAGCCAACACAAGGCGTGGTGGTCGCTCACAACTTTGAAGGGCCTGCCGTAAAGGTAGGGGCGAAACTTTGATGTAGCCCAGATGATGGCAAGGCACTCCTTTTCTGTTGTGGCGTAGTTGGCCTCTGCCTTTGACAGCGACCGGCTAGCATAACTGATAACCCTTTCCAATCCGTCCGTCCTCTGCACAAGGACGGCGCCGAGTCCTACGCTGCTCGCGTCGGTGTGCACTTCTGTTTCGGCGTGTTCGCCGAAATGCGCAAGTAACGGAGGCGTTTGCAGGCATCGTTTTAGTTGTTAAAATGCTTCCTCCTGCGGCGTTTCCCACTTGAACTCGACGTCGCTCCTGGTGAGGTTAGTGAGAGGCTCGGCGATGCGGGCGAAGTTTTTAACGAACCGCCTGTAATAAGCACACAAGCCGAGAAATCCACGCATGGCCTTCTTGTCGGTGGGTGGCGGGAAAGCAGCGATGGCGGTTGTCTTTTGCGGGTCGGGGCATACTCCGGATTCGCTTATCACGTGTCCCAAGAACAAAAGTTCTTCGTACGCGAAGCGGCACTTCTCTGGCTTGAGGGTGAGTCCGGAGGTCTTGATTGCTTGAAGTACTGCTTCAAGGCGCCGCAGGTGTTCGTCGAAGTTCGAGGAAAACACAACGACGTCGTCCAAGTACACAAGGCAAGTCTGCCACTTCAAGCCGGCCAGTACAGTATCCATAACGCGCTGGAAGGTCGCGGGGGCCGAGCAAAGACCAAAAGCATGACCTTAAACTCGAACAGGCCGTCTGGTGTTATAAAGGCAGTCTTTTCTCGGTCTCTCTCGTCGACTTCGATTTGCCAGTAGCCCGTCCTCAGGTCCATCGACGAAAAGTACTTCGCGTTGTGGAGTCGATCCAGGGCGTCGTCTGTCCGTGGGAGGGGGTACACGTCCTTCTTCGTAATCGTGTTCAGGCGACGATAGTCGACGCAGAAACGTAGCGTGCCGTCCTTCTTCTTCACCAACACCACGGGACACGCCCAGGGACTCTTGGACGGCTGGATTATGTCGTCGCGTAGCATTTCGTCGACTTGCTTCTTTACGGCTTCGCGTTCTCGCGTCGAAATTCGATACGGGCTCTGACGGACTGGTCGGGCACTTTCTTCAGTTATGATACGATGTTTGGCGACTGGGGTCTGTCGAATTCTTGACGATGATGAGAAGCAGTCCTGGAATTGCAGGAGCAGATTTTTGAGCTGGTCTTGCTTCTGCTTTGGGAGGCTGGGGTTGACGTCGAAATCTGTTTCGGGACCTCGATTCGTCGAACAATGTTCGGCAGTATCGGAGAGGGCGAAAGCATTGCTGGTGTCCACGAATTTCTTTATGTAGGCGACCGTCGTACCAATGTTGAGGTGCCTATATTCGTGGCTGAAGTTTGTCAGCAGTACCCTTGCTTTGCCGTCGTGCAACTCGGCGATGCCTCTTGCGACGCAAATCTGACGGTTCACAAGCAGGTGCTGATCGCCCTCGACGACGCCTTCAAGGTTAGCGGGTATTTCGGTGCCGACGGAAATAACGACGCTGGAGAGAGGCGGAACGGTGACCTGCTCTTCAATTACATTCAAGGCATGATTTTCCGGCGTCGTGTGGGGCGGCAACGCTTTTTAGATGCGAAGCATCTTATGCTCGGGGCTCTGTCCGTCCCTCCCGCGTCCCGCGTCCGGCCACTTTCATGAAGTAGGGAAGCACCCATTATGCGAACCAAAACACTGTAGTAATATGAAGGCCGTCAACCACTACTACAGTCATCAGAGCCATGGCCGAGAGCACAGAGAGGCTGCTTAGCAATGGCTAGGCTGGTGGTGTCTGTCGCCCAGGTTGACCACATTCCTTGATCTTGCATGCATGTGTTTGGAGGGGGCTTAGTCCGTCCCTCCTTCCCGCGTCCTACACCACCACAGCGCATGCGCGTCCCCTCCCCCCTCTCTCTCCTACGCTGACCCCCTTTCTCTCATCTAGGAATCCTTTACTCTACGGAGCGGCCCCGGCGTCCCACACCCCCTACAGCGCATGCGCGTACCCTCTCCTACACTCACCCCCCATTCTCTACTCCAGAGAGAACGTCGAACGTTACCTAGAGAAGGCAATGGCACAGTACATACAGCCACACGCCCTTCGTGCTTGCGGGTGACTTCAACGTGATAACCCCGAACGACTGGCTCGTCCACCACGTGATAGACGTGTACTCGTTGCGACGCATTTCCGACGACAACCATAAGGGGAACGTGCATAGACCTCATCTTCGCAAACTTCACAATGAAAACGCTTCAAAAGCAACCCCTGACGCTACACTGCACCGATCACAAGGCCGTCGTCTTCAAAGCGCCCCGTGCACCGACGCAAGGAATCGCACACGTTCCCTAAATAAACACGCAGCCACCACATTCTCCGTCTTCTCTTATACATTCTTATTTACCCTTTCAATAAAATTCCCGCTCAAGCTATCCATCTCTCCGCTGCTTCGCATCCACACATGCTTCCCTTTAGCGGGAGATGGCGAATTTTTTCTGAAGTCAGTGTTATCGAATCGGACCTCAGGTCGATGACGGCACCATGGTCGCTCAGGAAGTCCATTCCAAGTATCACATCCCTGGAGCAGTGTTGTAGGATTACAAAGCTCGCAGGATAAGTCCGGTTATTGATGGTGACTCTCGCCGTGCACACTCCAACCGGCGTTATCAGGTGGCCTCCAGCTGTCCGGATTTCGGGTCCACTCCACGCGGTCTTTACTTTCTTCAGCTTGGCGGCGAATGGCCCACTGACGACGGAATAGTCGGCTCCAGTGTCGACGAGAGCGGTGACGTTGTGGCCGTCGAATATTACGTCGAGGTCGCTGGTTCGTCGTCGTGCGTTGCGGTTGGGTCGCGGCGTCGGATCACGGCTACGTCGAAATGTTGTGGTGCTTCCATGCTGCGTCGTCAGGTTTTCTTCGGTCCGCGAGGTTTCGTCGACAGGGCTTTGTCTGCTTCGCGTCGTGTTGCGCAGGTCTCATCGCGTTGTCGTCGTCGGTGGCCGCGGAGGATCTTCGGCATTTCGTCGAACAGCAACCGCACCTCCATCGGTTGCTGCCCTTAGTTTCCCGGGTACGGGCTAGGTGACCGGCCCCGCTTTGGGCCAGTGTACTGCCGGCGGTGCGGTGACATGTAGCGGCCGGGCGACGGTGAGCGCGAAGGTCGTCGGGCCGTCCACTGAGCTCCTGCGAGGTAGTCGGCGATGTCTTGCGGTCGTTCACCCCGCTGTGGACGAGGCGCGTCGACAGCGAAACCGCGTAGGCCCATCTGTCGGTACTTGCAACTGCGGTAGGTGTGGCCCGCCTCGCCGCAGTGGTAGCAGAGGGGACGGTGGTCAGGGGCGCGCCAAACATCAGTCTTCCTCGGAGCGTTGCGCTGGCCGGCAGGAGGGCGGTACGGCGTTGGTGGCGGTGTCTGGCGGCGGAACTGCGGTGGTGCGAAGTCTTCACGTAGGCGCGGCGGGGGGAGCGTTACGACGCGCTGCGGCAGCGTAGCTCATCGCTTGTGGCTCACGCTGCGCTGGTTCAGGTGTTCCAAGAACTTGCCGGATTTCCTGGCGCACGACGTCGGTGATCGGCTCCACCTGAGGCTGCGAAGTTGGCAAGAATTTGCGCAGCTCCTCCCGAACGATTGCTCTGATGGTGTCGCGCAGGTCGTCGGGATGCAGCGCTTGAACGTCCCCGTAGGTCATTGAGGGAATGCGGCGGTTGTACTGGCTAGTACGCATCTCCAGGGCCTTCTCGATCGTCGTGGCCTCCGAGACAAATTCCATGACCGTCTTCGGTGGGTTGCGTACAAGGCCGGCAAACAGGTCTTGCTTAACCCCCCTGCATCAAGAAGCGAACCTTCTTTTCCTCGGACATGGCGGGGTCAGCGTGGCGGAAGGGTCGGGTCATTTCCTCCGCGAAAATGGTGACGCTTTCGTTCGGAAGTTGCACCCGTGTCTCCAGCAAGGTTGCAGCCCTTTCCTTTCGGACGACACTCGTGAACGTTTCTAGAAAAGTGCCATGAAAGGTGTCCCAGGTTCGAAGAGTGGACTCGCGATTCTCGAACCAGGTCCTAGCTGCGTCGTCCAGGTAAAAATACACGTGGCGCAGCTTGTCGTCGGCGTCCCAATTGTTGAATGTGGAGCCCCTTTCGAATGTCTCAAGCCACGTTTCGGGGTCTTCACTTGGAGATCCATGAAACGTCGGCGGCTCTCTGGGTGGCTGCATCACGATTGCCGCGGGGGGAACTGCGGCCGTCATCGTGCTTGTTGTCTTCGTCGCCGTGGCCCGGATCTTGTCGGGTAGGGGTCCGTATTCTGCTGGGAGACCTTGCTGCCGGCGGCTGGCTCGCTGCTCAGTGTTGACGTCGGTGTCCCCTTGGCGGTGTGGGCTTGGCTCACGGCTGGAGGGGGGGCGTTCGGTACATGGACCGGGAAGCACCTCCACCAGATATCACGTGGTCGTGACGTCGACGAAGGCAGCAGGCGACGTGTCCAAGACGAAACTGTTTATTAGGCCGAACTTGTGGCCGGTAAACGGAAAGTAAGACTACAGCAATACACGCTGGCACTGATAGCGGCGAACAGAGCGTCGGCCGTCGATCAACTGACGAGCGGTGAAGCGCGCCGGCATTTATAAGCGTGCCATCGAATATTCCAGCCTTATCGCTGGTTGTCGCGCAAGCTCTGGAATAAGCTCGACTGTTCGCGCTTCGCGCGCAATCTTAACAAAATGATCTATAACAATCGCGAAGCTTCTCGAACAAAGAGGCGCGGTTCGCGATGAGCGTTGCTCACAGTCTTTGTGGGCGAAAACCGGATACAGCAACTGTGAAAATTAGAAACGCGCGTGGCAATATATATATATATATATATATATATATATATATATATATATATATATATATATATATATATATATATATATATATATATATATATATATATATATATATATGCCGGTGGCAAGTTATCTTTTCGTCCACTTTCCTTTCTTCACATTTACATTACAATTACTTCTAATAGCTTCCCCTATACTTTCCTTGGCATCTTTGTCTGTTAGTTCTCATTAATACTGTGTTTAACAAAGCAAACGAGCCCTTAAGTTTACAATTCCTTCCTTCATTCATAACGAGGGTCTCGTTCTGGCAGACTTGATGCCTTCAGGTGGTATGCGAGGGATTACTAGTCAGCTGCCCTCTCGTAATAAGATCACGTACTACGTGACGCCTACAGGCAAAAAAGAGTGTTCCACACTCGCCGTAATGGCAACAGGCGGCGCTGACTGACGCTCCCACGTTTAAGTACACATATATACCCTATAAAGTGGACGGGGAGATGACCGCCACCGTAGCTCAGTGGTAGAGCATCGGACGCGTTATTCGAAGGTCGCAGGTTCGTATCCTGCCGGTGGCAAGTTATCTTTTCGTCCACTTTCCTTTCTTCACATTTACATTACAATTACTTCTAATAGCTTCCCCTATACTTTCCTTGGCATCTTTGTCTGTTAGTTCTCATTAATACTGTGTTTAACAAAGCAAACGAGCCCTTAAGTTTACAATTCCTTCCTTTTTATATATATATATATATATATATATATATATATATACATATATATATATATATAATATGTGTGTGTGTGTGAGTGTGTTTGCGTGTGTGTGTGTGTCGTGGAGTATCGCACGGGATCTCATTCTGCAAACTCAGCAATCGCTGGCGGCAATAAACCTCACCACGAAGTGCAAACGTTCTCGCCACAATTCATTATCATAAGCGTTGCGGCCGCAGTTTTCTTTATGGCCCGGGCCGCGATTCTCGATGTATCCACTTTGTGGACTATCTACTTCGACCTCCACTGATTGGCTGGAGCTCGGCGAATGGCACGCCGCCTGTTTCGGGTCCTTCTTCCGCAACGTCATTTTAACGTCAACAAGCTTTCACAACTCTCGACACTAATGAGAGGGACGCAATGCGTCTCACGGCAACGAATGCTGTGCCCAGAGATCCGCTTTTGGGCGCCCATCTCGGAGGCCATGCATGACTCTGAATCACGTTAGCACTTGAATTAGGCTTAACGCAACTGCCCCCCTTGGCGCGCCCGGAAAGTAGGTACGCATTCCCTGCATCGTTCTCAAACATCTGCGACGCGTTCATATACAAGGTCAGACTTGTCAAGTTCAAGTGTCCTGTTTCTGTGCCACGTGCTACACAGGAGTTTATTTTATTTTACTTATTATTATTGTTTCTTTTTGAAAGCCATTTCAACATTTCGACGGCCAGCGTCGCCGCCTCCCTTCGGTTCGGTGTGTGGTTTTCAGAGAGCGGCGATCGAGCAATTCGGAGAAGAAGCGAAGGGAACAACTGAGCAAAGCAGCGCGCAGGAGGGGGGGGGGGGGGGATAAGGCACTGCGGAGAAGCCGCCGTCGCTGCGCGGCGGCAGTCTGCGACTTAGCGCTTCACAAGTACACGAGAGGAGAGCCCCTTTTTGCACACCTGAATGAGTAAAGTATAGCAAGAGGCGGGAGAGAGGTGACAAGGTAAAAGCCTGGCCAAGCAAGGACCAGCTGTGTGCCCACCAGCTCTGCTGTGTCCCAGCCTTGCGCGCTTTAGTGTAAGCTGGACTAACTTTTTTTTATTTGTTATTCGTTCATTCTTTCAGTTTGTGAACACGAGTGAGCGCATATGGACGGTAAAAAGCACGAACCTTGGAGATGGTAGGTGCGAGTTCAATGAAATGCGTCTTATAAACCAACAATACGTAATATACAACAGAACTCACTATAATGGCAGACGAAGGTAAGAGCTCTCAGTTTCGGTATGTTTAAAAATGTACGTTGAATTTCACGTTTATTTTTGTGGTTAACAGGCATAGCGCTCGACTACGGGGAGACTTTCACGAAAGACAGCCTAATGTGATGCACATCACGAAACTGCGCAGTAAGTATATTTGTTCCAGCTCACTCGACTGCTAACACATGTCGACAACCACGAGAATATGAACAGAATGTCCATAGAAGGAATAATTGCTGTACGTCCGTCAGAAATGTCCTGTGTTGTTCTAGCGAACCACACTCTCGCTATCTCCAGCGCATCTGCGGATAGAGCGCGCTGCCATGGAGCTTTTCCCAGCTTGGCCACAGCCCGCGTGTCTCGTTTTACTTTTGGGGCAGCTGTACATTCTAGTTGCGAATGAGAAGAAAGGTTATCGGGCAGGCCATGCGAAGCTTTTACTATGGTAGAGAGTATTTGTGCTTAGTTGGTGCTGCGAAATGTGTGTGAATGTAAGAGAATTGGCTGCCGCGGCTGATTAAAATTAGCCATATGAAGGGAATGAGGAAAAATGGTGACAGTAGGTGTGCTCATACGAGGCACGGCATCAGTACATATAAATCAGTGCGATTACGGATTGACGTACAGTGACGGTAAACTATTCGTGATAGCGGTATATAGACGTAAGCGAGAACACTTACTGTAATTTCTGAAAATGATCATGGTCCGGTAACATCCTTATTTCAGATATGCAGCTGTACAGCGTGGAATCCTTACTCTATGCAACGGATAATTTATCATGTGGAGTTCTAAGGACGGACTTATTATCTGGGAGTATGTTTTTATGCCTCTTTGTTATACAGAAGAAACTAATTAGAATATAAATGTAAGACATAAAAGTCTGACTGGCTCCTGAGCATGAAGATACTTTAGGGAATTAGGTTTATATATTGTTACTTTCATTTCCAAGTAACAACATCTAAAAAAAATCACGCCATATCCACGAAGTGAATGGTGATGAGTGGGCGAAGCTCGATCGTTTTTATCCAAGGCAGAAAGAGAATGTGTGGTCTGGAACGCGCTTATACTTGATGGTCATCAGCGTCATCGTCATCGTTATCACGTGTAGTGGGTACATTCCACTATACTGGAAAGCGCTCATACTTCATCGTTATCACGTGTAGTGGGTACATTCCACTATACTGGAACGCGCTTATACTTCATCGTTATCACGTGTAGTGGGTACATTCCACTATACTGGAACGCGCTTATACTTCATCGTTATCACGTGTAGTGGGTACATTCCACTATACTGCGTCATCGTCACCTTTATCACGTGGAGTGGGTACATTCCACTACACGTGGCTACCTACCTACCTACCTACTACTACTACTACTACTACTACTACTACAGAGGAGGGACAAATCGACACCCTAAGGAGATTCGACCCTAAAAATTCGGTGGGTATACTAATTACAGCGAACTTTGATAGTTCTATGAGTTAATTTATTTATTAAACTGTGGAGCAGTTCGAGAGACAGCCCAGTTATCTCATGTCCCACGTGGGCGTCACACAGGTCCCCTGTTAGACACACAACCAGCTGGCTGTCCGTTTGGAAGCGACAGCGTAAACGCGCTAAACGACAGCGCTGCTAAATGACTTATTCCTTTGTCTGAGCTAGCGATAAGACAACGAAACGACACCGTCGGGAGTTAGATTCATCGCTCTCGTAACTACAAAGAGTCGCAGAACAGTGGTAAGGATACCATATAACAGAAAATAGATAATCGCTACGCAAATCAGATCAGTGCAAGAAAAAAGCGAATAAAGAGCGTAAAATGCTATATATTCAGGCGAAAAGAACAGATACACACAAGAAAATAAAACAAAAGAAAAGAAAAAGAAAGCAGGAAAACTCGAGATAAAAGCAAGGACAAGACAGAAGGAATCAATGAACCGCTGTTCGTGCAGATTGAAATTTGGGAGGAGCTAGCTTACGTGCTTTTTTTTTTTTTGTCTTGAACCGCCGCTTCAATAGTTTTTACATTGCTCTGCGCTTTGGTTCAAGGTTCACAAGGATATCCTCGGCAAATACTATAGTTTTAAATAAAAAATTTGGGATTCTTCACTTATATTGATCGTCGTACTCTACTGGATCTGTTTTATTGACCTCATACTGAAGTTCGAATTATAAATAGAATTTTTCAGAAAAAAAATTATTTGGACTAAAACTTCAGAACTTCCCAAATAGGTCATAG
Organism: Rhipicephalus appendiculatus; assembly: GCA_030522465.1. Classification (NCBI taxonomy): domain Eukaryota; kingdom Metazoa; phylum Arthropoda; class Arachnida; order Ixodida; family Ixodidae; genus Rhipicephalus; species Rhipicephalus appendiculatus. The sequence continues at coordinate 26,163 of JALIZH010015666.1, forward strand.
AAGGGTTTCTTTTTTATTCGACTTAATCCTTCACGCCTTACTCTTTAAACTTTTTAAGGTGAAAGACCACAAAGATAAGCAACGCTCCCTGTTGAGCACATGTCCTGGCAGCCAGATTAGAGAAAAAATTTACGGTGATTACGATAGTCCCTGATGCGAATTCCGAGTGCAGCTTCGTGTCGCGTCAACGCCAACTATGTTTGAAGTTTTGGATATTCGCAGTTGTAGCAATGTACCATTCCCTTACATATTGCCACAGAAACTGCCAGCGCTTCAGTGCTATGCACAACACTATGCGTATTGCAGGTGTCGTGAATTAAGCGAAACGACGCAGCCCCGTCAGGACAAACGAAGCCAGCCGCAGTTCACGTGCCCGCCCTGCCCGTCACGAGCTCCGACCGAGGGGCCAGCGCACGTGGCGGAGGAAGAAATCGAGGTTAGAGGCCAGTGGCTCGTGATAATGACAGACTCCGCGTTCGATCTCTTTCGTGTTCATTTGCTCTATCGGTTACGCCGACAACGCCAGCGCCAATGGCGACGCCGCTCAGCGCTGGAACGGGGGCCAAAGAGCTGCGTTCTAAAAATATCACATGCCACAATTTTTTTATTCCGCCAAATCTCACAAATGATCAAGAGCTGAATGAACCTTTTGAAAAAAAAATCACCGCCATATTCACAAAGTGAATGATGTTGGAGGTGCTTGCTCGGAGATGATCGGGTAACCCGCGAATCCTCCGTACACATCTCCTACCACCATATATAGACGTGACAACGTTGTTATATATACATTACATGCGGCGCTCGGGCGGCGAGCCCCAGCAGCTGCTGCTCGTTGCGAGCCCGCCGCGCCGCTGCCTTGGCTTGTGCGGTGTTCATGCGGCCGAGCGGTAACGACGAGTCTTCACTGCGTGAGCTCCCGGCGAAGAGAAAGGAAGCGCACGTGCTGAGAGTGATGTGCGTCACCTTGAGCGGCGCCGCCGTCTAGTGAGCATTCTTGAAATCACCGGAAAGCCGGCGCCTTGAGCGGCGTGTACACGCCATCGCCGCCGCCGGACAAGGCGCGAGCATAAGAAGCTTGCCGAGCAAGCTCCTAAAACAAACTGATTCGTCTGTTTCATACCTACCACGTTTCCTGAAACATTTCCAGAAGAATGTTTTGGAGAGATATAGATCTCTCTAAGTGAACTTGGATAACACCAACACCGAAAATTCAAATGCTCAATGCCGGTTTCTCTTTTGCCCCAAAGTAATGCTACGTAGGCTTTGTCAAATGAAAAAGATTGATAAAAATTGTATCACAGCCAGACTGTACCACAGCCAGACTCGGTTGAATGTGAGCATAATTCAATAAGAGTGTCACATTACAGGTAAAAGCGTGAACATTTCACCACAGGGACGAAGTAACGAATGCGACAGCGACAGGTGTAAATGTGAAACGAATGAATGCTGGAAGGTAACTTCTTTACCGTCCAATCTGGCACACTCCATGGAACGCTGGTGTAAGAGAGCACGTCTGGTGCTGCGAATGGAGCGGCGGCTAAAGTGCACTCTTTCTCTGCAACGTAAACTGCACAAAACGCACAAACGTATGAGCCGTAGGCAGATCAATGCCAAGGTAAGGTGCGCGAGCCCGCGCGCGCCTGATGAAACTTCCAGCCTGAGCGACGCAGTCCTTCCCCCCCACCCCCCATGAGTATATCGCACGATGAAAGGAGGGCGGTGGCAGAGTGTTTCATACTACAATAGCTACATTAAAATCTGGAAGCTATTGTCTATGCGGGTTCCCTGAGCCGCGCCTCAACTGAGAACCTCCCAGGCGACTGCTCACGCGTCCAAATGCGTCGATGCAAGCCATCACTCATGAGAGGAGAGTAGCGGAGGGAGGAGGTGAGAACCAAACGGCCATGAACAGAAAAATGTCAGTTTCCACCGCAAGGGTGAAGCAATGAATGCGATAGCAACAAATTGTAATGTATACGAAGTGAGGCTGGCTGCTAACTCTTTTGGATCCGATTTCACGCAATTAACTCTACAGAACGCTGGTTTGAGAAAATACGGCCGCTCCAGCTACACTCCTCGTAGATTCTTTTCGCGTTCTTCTCGTTCTATTGTTTTTCTTCTTTACAAAATTTCGTTTTATAACTATGCGTTCTAAGGCAACCCGATCTCGCTTCAAACAGTAGAGTGCTTCCCCTTGAATTATCGTAAATGTCTCCCTCCTTATTTCATTTCTGCACTTTTGCTTGTTACTCAGAGCCGGTTTTTTCTCCATCGCTGCCATTCCAGTAAATCCTCTCTGCCTCCCTGACTTTTCGTTTAACGTTCTTTGCTGCCATACCTCTTACACTGCCAGCCGTATATCTACTAGTAAGTGTCCTAGTTCTTTTTCGCCGCTGTGTGTCAATGCTCTTCCTATACAAATAACGGAACACCTCCTCTGCCCATCTACTCTTTTTCATAATCCTTAGCATCTCTTCGAACGTTATTTTGCTCTGTGCTTCCTTCGCCTCAAAACTTGTCCACCCCATATCGCCCTTTACAGCCTCATTTGTCGTCTTCCTGTGAGCGCCCAACGCAAGGCGTCCCACAGTCCTTCGATTTACATCCATTCCTGATTGCACCGCTGACCTCATGCACACCACTGAGTTCCCAAAATTGAGCCCCGGAACTTCTAGCAGGTACAGCAGCGCCTCTAGCGCGCCCTTCAGAAAACTACGACACAAGATGTGGAAACAGCTTCTTTCTGCGGTTGAACGTGTATTTGCTACCACTGGCACAACAGGTCGGCATACCGAAGCATCCATAACCACCGTACGAACAGACTCAAAGGCGGTCGACAACGCACCATGCACTGGTCAAGTAAACAACACAGACGCGAACGAACAGGATGGCGCTCGCGCAATCTTGTAAAAAGCTAGTGCGCCAGTCTTTGAAACTACCGATTCCTTAGCGCCAGCATGTTTGCAGTACGCTGCGATCAGATGCGAGCACTTCGGCGCACAAACAGATTATGAACCGTACATTTTCGTACAATCGGATACTATGAAATTATGACACTCTCCTCTTTAGGCATTGCATTGCCGTATTTATAGCTATATTTATACGCTTAATTTTCGCGAACTTCTCCCACTGCATAACTTAGAACCGCAGCGCCCTCGGGAGCTCTAGCGGAAGAATTGTACAAGCCCCTTTTTCCTGGAAATCGCCATGATCCGCGAGCTTCGTAGGTCGGCTAAGTTTATTCGAAATCTACAAAGCGCAAAGTAGAGGAGGTGGCTGTACGCTGCCATGAATGGCGCTCATTAGTGAGAGCGCGATGCAAGCGCCGTCGCGGGATTGGAGGGATCGTCGGACGTGCAAGCGAGCGCTGGGAGTCAGGTCACAATTTCCTTACACTGAACTCGAAGGAAGGATAGAGCAGGCCGCTGTAGCGTACTGCTGTACTGTACCTGCACCCCAAACCACGTCTTCCTAGCTGTATTGGCAGCGAGGTTATAGACATTGTAAGGTTGATTGAGGCCCATAATTATGCTATTTATATATTCTGCGTGGTATGCATACGCCTTCTTAGCGCCCTCAAGAGAAAAGTATAGACCAGCGAAATTTTACTGGTACTTACCTGTGGTGTAGAAAACTTGGAGGCTTACAAAGAGGGTTACATTTATTTGAGGATGACACAGGGAGTGATAGAAAGGAAAACGATACGTGTAACTGGAAGGGACAAGGTGGGTCAAGAAAGGAACGGGTGTTAAGGGCATCTTAGTCCAAATAAAGAAGAAGAAATGGGCATGTGCCGGACATGTAATGTGTAGGCAATAAATCACTGGTCACTAAGACCAACGGACTAGATTGGACGAGAAGGCAAGCGCTGTAGGCGAGGCAGAAATTATGTTTATAGATGATATTAGGGAGTTTTCAGGGACAACACAAACCCAGCAAATACAGGACCACTTGAATTGGAGAGGGATGGCGAGGCCTTTTCCCTGCTGTGGGCGTAGTAAAAGATGGTGACAATTTTGGATATTATTAAAAACAAATGCGCGTACATGCATGCGCAAAAACAAAATAGGCTGGATTTTTGAACCTTAATGGCAATGGGCATTTTTTGTACCTTATACGAACTATGCTAGAGAAGATAGAATGCACATAAATAAGGTTTGAATAACCTGCAAGAAACTCCATGCGCACCTGCGATAAACTATGGCAAAGCGCGACAAAGGTTTCGCGTTTAAAAGCATCTTTCTTCAGTTTAAAAAAAATTACTCATGGTTCAAAAACCTTAAACTTTACTTGCTTAAGTCGCTTTGACGGCTCATAGAGCAGCAGATGTCACTCCTTCACATTAGTTTGCACATTAGTATCACAAAATAAAATTTGTTATTGACGTACATGCCGATTCACGGTGTCTGACACGATATTTTTCTAAAGTAAATGTTTGATTCAGACAATGAGAAGCTCTTACGAGCACCTCGACAATTCCACTACTAAACTTTTCTTGCGCATTATCAGCAGTTTCATTCATTCGTCACAGTAATCTAATTTCAGTAGAATATTTAACTCATAAGCCATTTATTAGGGTTCATACAGAGAATGATGGCCCCATCAGGATGAAAGTAGACATTTTGAAGCAGATATCGGATGAAAGTTGGCGGTCTCACTTTCACGATTTTCAAATGTATAGCAGTCACTCAAAGTTTTTTTTTTTTTTTTTGTTGAAGTTGGTGGAAAATTCCAGCGACAACATTTGGTGACAAATGCGTCACAACATGTCCTGAAAATGCAGAATCGGCCCATGTCAATTATGTGCGTTACGCGATCAAACAACACCAGGAAATAATTTTCATCATTGAAGTTTAACATTAATCGTCGTGTCGTGGGGAAGAAACAAGGGTCATGCCATCTCCCCTGCCATGTCAAGGAGAAATTGTTAAGCAGAATCAAAACAATGACGGCGACGACAATACATGGAACGACTACAAAATGCAGCGTTCGCGCTTTTCTGCTCCGCTTATAATGATGTAAACGCACCCGTAATAATAAAAAATAAGGCAACTTTTCACTAAGGATGTCAAACCTGAATGAAGTGCGGAGATGGGCAGCTTCATTTTGTTTTTCTTCTGCTTTCTTTTTCTTTCCTCCTTTCTTTTTTTTCTCCTTTTCCATTTTTCTGACTTTCTTTTCTCTTCATTTTTTTATTCCTTTCTTTCTCTCTCTTTATTAATTTCTTTCTCGTTCTTGCTCTTTCCATTTTTTCCTATTTTTTCCCTTTTTCTTTTTTTTTCTATTTCACGCTTAATTCCTGATTTTTCTATTTTATACGTGGTTTCACCTGCGTTACACCAAGCGCCCTAATTGTTTTTTGCTGATGATGTTAAGTGATCATCATCAAGGCGCTCGAAGAACAAGAGGAAGAATGCTTCTTCTTGGCGCGAGCGCGCGCTCAATACGCTACACATGGAGCGCTACTCCAAGCGATGACGAAGGCATACTACAGCATACTACCGCATTCGACAGCCTGGTACCCTCAAGTGCTCCGCACTTAAAATCAGAAACATTATGTGAATATGAGGGCTGCAGAACCAGGCATGCGCCCATGTCACTAAATGACCACGAGTGCTGGGTGTGAAGGAAAGCGGCCATGAACAGTGCCGAAGGAACCGATCAAACAAAACAAGCTGGCCACTTGTTAGAACGCGTTTCCGGAACTTTGAGATAATGGCACCTCGTATATTGGGCGTGTGAGAATCCACCCAACAGGAATCCCCACTGCACAAGCCATAAGTTACCTTCCAGATCAGCCAGACTGCCTGTTGGCTCATCTCTTACGACAATTATTTCTCGTTGGTAACAATGAAAATCAATGCACGCATTGTAGGGCGAAGGCCGATACTCTCAATGGAGTTGCAGAAGCAAAACAGAGTAATGATGCTACTGCAACAGAGCCTCATTCTATTATGACGTAGCCGTAAGGACAGTGGCGCTGAGACGTTTGAAATATATTTATATTTCCAATAACATTTTATATGTTTTTTTTAATAATGAAACGCTACACCTCAATTGCTGAATCTCTTATACGACAAAGCTCTTTGGCCAGGTTAAACAATACGCCTTTACGGCGCTTTGCAACGGGATCAGATATACATGTTTGAGCAGCACATACACTCTTGCACGTGTCACGCTAAGAGCTGTCACATGAGTAAGTTTTAAAATAGAAGAAATAAAATAAGAAACTCGGCGCACCGTTCCTACACGCCGCAATCCCGAACGAACGTCCACAAATATATAATATTATGTTGTCTTAAGGAAGCCAAGGCATCCAGTTTATATCGATTGGAATTAACAGAAACAACATAAACATATTCCTTATTTTTTTGTGATTCCAGTAGTTCGAAGTTCTGGTTAGTAGTTCTGGTTCTGGTTATCGTAGAAATGTTGGTTCCTATTTGTGAAGTTTACCTACCCCGGAAATTTCACC